>JBBBDQ010000592.1:5357500-5427500 GCA_037127315.1 Ascarosepion bandense | reverse complement strand
TATAATGCTTCCCAGGTATTTAAATGTTTGTACCTGCTTGATTCTAGTATCCCCGACCTGTATTTGGCATATTGGGCTGCCCTTTTTACCATACTTTGGGTTTACTTATAGTTTATTTCTAGTCCTTTCTTGTTACTTTCTTCAGCTACCTTCTGTAGGAGGTCTTGTAGATTTCTTTTTGTGTCTGCTATCAGTACTGTATCATCTGCGTACCTTAGGTTGTTTAAATTGTGGGCCCCGATGACAAAATCAGGTATAACTTCTAGGGTCCTCAAAATATTAAGTAGCATAAAAATGTTGTTAGAAAAACAAATAAAAACTGAGCTGTTATCATTCTCCCTATCTGGCCGTGAATAATGGACTATCTCCTAAAAGATGAAGAAAAGTCTTGAAATATATTTCACAGAAGAATACTCAGAATACTGAACATGTGAGCAATAACAAAGTTTTAGAGAACGTGCATACAAAGAATGAGAAAAGCATAAAAAGTAGGAAGAGGAATTTTAAATTTCTAGGGTACTTAATGGGGAAAGGGGGCTTGAAAAATATGATACTCACAGGAAAGATTGAATGCAAGAAGGATAGAAAAATCTAAGCATAACCTATTTAGCGAGCTTGAGAAAACGTTTGGGAAGAATAGCAAAAATAAAAAAAGTTATTAAGAACTTTTTTTTATAATCATATCGTTCCAAGTATAGGCAGTTCGAATTGCAGTTTTATTCCTTGCATTCACTTACGCACAAATACCTTTGGGAAAGGTTTTAATCCGTCTCTTTCCTCCAGTTATAGGTTAAATAATAGGATAAATTGGGTTCTATAGCCTTGGCTGGCAACCAGTCTACCGCAGAAAGCAATGTCTACTAACTGCGGGATAATCTTCTGCCCTGTTAGTCATGTCTCTTTCGAGATATGATAGCCCAAAGCACTTACCTAAGTTGTATATAGGTCGACTTGTCAGCAATCTTAACCTTTCATAACGATAATAATGAGCTTTCTCAAAATACTGCTCTTTCCTTTCTCCTATTAACATAGAGCAGAGATTGTGTTGAAACTTAATCATTTTCTTTCTGTTACTTGGAACATTTTGGGAGCGAAGAAATAAAACTGCCTACAAAATCAACGATGCAAACAAATGTTTCTCTTAAGCTAAATGAAATAGATAACTAATTGGAACAACTACCAATTTTGTCTAACAATTGAAGTGATTCTCTGTAGGTTACCTAGATCTATATACAGTTGAGGAAGGCCGGAGGGCGCATGGATCGAAATATTGTGATAAAAACAACAGCAAAAATACGGGACAACAATCCGAACAAAAATAGTGTAAATAATAACTTTTTTTTATAATCACATCGCTCGAAGCATAGCATTTACTGCCAATGACCCGCAGGGCTTTACATAGGAGGAAAGTTATGAGAAAGAGTGACATGTTTTAGGAGGTGTCAGGAAGTGGGTAAGATAATGATTATACTGATGAGAGTGAAGTGGTTGGAGAAAGGAGCATGAGAGAGAGAGGATGCAAGTTAGTGAGATAGGAGATGTCTATTGACTTTACATTTAAATTCTTGGAGATTATAGCTGTTGGGGAAGTAAGTAAATGGAAGGGAATTCCACAGGCTGGAAGTGCAAGAAAAGAAGCTGATAGAGTACTAGTTGCGTCTACATTTTATTGATTTCACAGTAAAATGGTGGGACCTGGTTGCTAATCTTATTGTTCCAGTAAATTAATACATAGAACTACGAAGGACAGGAAATTGTGGTTTCCCATGGTAGCTTATGTCTTGAAGGCACACGGCACATGAAGAAGAAGCTCTACTTCAGGGTAAAAGAAGTTTTTTCAGTAAAGTTCATGTTTCACGTATACTCATCTTAATTTTAAATCTCCTTGTCCTTTCAAAACATAATCATCATGACTCATTACAAATATTTTATAATCATTTCACCAAGCAAGGCAGTACTGCCACTGGTGATTAGGGGATTACATAAAAGGTGAGTGATGAGAAGGAGGAACAAGTTGCAAGATAAATAAAAGACAGAAGAGAAGAACGATGTGAAAAAAATCTCTCTGCATGAGAAAAGTGTGAAAAGGGAGATGAACATGATACAAATGTTGTAAGGGAAAGAATGTGAGTCAGGGAGATAAGAGATGGCAATTGACATTGCATTAAATTCTTGGAGATTGTAGCTGTCAGGGAAGCAAGGAAATTCCACCGGCTAGAAGTGCGAGAAAAGATGCTGAGTAGAAGTTGTGGTTACATTTAATCAGTTTAAAAGGGTAGAACCTAGCCGCTAGTCTAGTAGCTCGAGTAAATTCATGAATAGAGGGCACCAGGGAACTAAACTCATCGGAGCAGAAGCCGTTAAATTATTTGTAGAAGAGACAATGAGATGCCACATTACGTCGGTGAAAAAGGATAAAAAAAGGATAAAAAAAACAAAGCATAACCTACTTAGCGAGCTTTCTTGCAGTTTATTTATAGTCCTTTCTTATTACTTTCTTCATCTACCTTCTGTAGGAGGTCTTGTTTCCTTTCTGTGTCTGCTATCACTGTATCATCAGCGTACCTTAGGTTTAAATTGTGGCCTCCGATGACAAATCCAGGCATAACTTCTTTGGGTCCTCAAAATATTAAGTAGCATAAAAATGTTGTTAGAAAAACAAAAACAAAATGAGCTGTTACCATTCTCCCTATCTGGCCGTGAATAATGGACTATCTCCTAAAAGATGAAGAAGAGTCTTGAGGTCGAAATTGATTACATTGCAGATTCTTCGTTGAATTTTCTCAAGAACCCTAAGCTGAACACCAGGGGCACCCGACCAGATCTAACAGCAGTATCTAATACACTAGCGGATGGTAGATTTATAGACGTGCAAGATGGATTCAGACGAGAAAAACATCCTGGCACTACAAAGTGAACCGACCTCTTTAGCAGCAGATATTCTTTCTCCTTTATTATCTGCCAGGTTGCATTAATTTTTAGGAAAAATAGTAGAATTAATTCTCATTCCTTTCCCTATAGTTTTCTTTTGCTGGGTCGGCTGTCACCTAAAATTAGAGAGCTCAGACTTTTTCTTTTTCTATGTGCCCTTTCCCTTCAGGACGTAGGCGATCATGGTTCTCCACGTCTCCCTATCCCTTGTGGCTCTTAGTATGTTTGCTCCTGTTACCCCTGGCAACCCCCGTTTTGTCATCCACCTGATCAGGCCCTAGAAATATGTTATCCGCTGCCTTCCTCTGTCTGTCTTTCCTTCTATCTGGCCTGTCAGTATCAGGTTCTCCAAGCTCTCCTACCTTATTGTATCTCCCAGGAACTTCAGTTGTCTCTTCCTAATGCTTAGTATTAATTTCTTTTTGTTGCCATTGGAAAACAGAGGACTGCTTGGAGATATTCTCCTCTATGTGCCTTGTTCCTACAGGACGTAGGCGATACTGGCTTTCCACGTCTTCCTATCCCTGGTGGCTCTCAGCACACTTTCCCGTGTTACACCGCGCAACCCCCTTTCCACCATTCACTAGCACATTCCAGTCAAGTACGTTAAACGCTGTTCTCCCCTGTCTCTCCTTCCCTCTATATGGCCTGTTAGTATCAGTTTCTCCGAGCTCTCCTGCCTCTTTGCATGTCCCAGAAACTTCAGCTGTCTTTTCCTGATGCTCAGTATTAATTTCTTTTTCGTTTCGAGACTTTCCAAAACCTCATCATTTTTCACATGATCGGTCCATGATATCCGCAGCATCCTTCTGTAGAACCATATTTCAATTGCCTAAAAGTTTTCCTTTATCTTTGATGAGATTTTCCAGCATTCACTGCCATGTTGAAGAACTTACATAACATAGCAATCTAATATTCTCTTCTTAGTTTCTAGTAAAATTTTTCTTTCTTAATACTCTACTCAAATTCTGGAATGCAACCTACGCCATGCCAATTCGCTTTCAGATTTTTTTGTGTTACACCTCCATCTTCTGTTAGAAAACTTCCCAGGTATTTACATTTTTGCACCTGCTTGATTTTAGTGTCCCCCACCTGTATTTGGCATTTTGGGTTGCTCTTTTAGCTGATGCCCATGCATTTGGTTTTCTCTGAGTTTATTTGTTGTTCTTGTCTTGTCACTTGTAAATTTTGCTCAGTATAACACAGACATAAATCGCTTACAAAGATTTAATACTCCAGACATCCCTTCTCTCATCAACTAGGAGTTAACCCTTTAGGGCCATTCGTATCATATTTGATACAGTATTTCCCTATAAGGAAACATTTGGTATTTCCCTATAAGGAAACATTTGGTATTCATTGACTGAGCAGTCAGTACTGCTTTCATTTGAAATTTATAAAATATTTCTCTTAAAAAATTTTTCAGGAAAATATTTCTTTCAAGGCTTGTTTTCATACTGTATCAAATATGATACGAATGACCCTAGAGGGTTAATCTCAGTCTGTTTATCTATCTATCTATCTATCTATCTATCTATCTATCTATCTATCTATTAACCCTCTAGGGCCATTCGTATCATATTTGATACAGTATTTCCCTATAAGGAAACATTTGGTATTTCCCTATAAGGAAACATTTGGTATTCATTGACTGAGCAGTCAGTACTGCTTTCATTTGAAATTTATAAAATATTTCTCTTAAAAAATTTTTCAGGAAAATATTTCTTTCAAGGCTTGTTTTCATACTGTATCAAATATGATACGAATGGCCCTAGAGGGTTAATAGCTACACACACTAGGATATCTAGTTTTTTTAACAATTGATCTCAAAGAAGTGCAACTTTCAATTGCTTTAGAAAAAACAACGAGATTATCACCCGTATTTTTCTTTTATAAAATCTGATGGATAATATTCGGCAATATCATTGTTGAAATCTATATCAAACATAAACTGAGAATAATTTCTAACGTTAAGAAAAAACGAAATATTAAATGGAAAAGCGTACATTCATATGAACTGAAATTGCAAGGCTCTTTTCTTTGATAACATCAGTGCCAATTTCCAGCTTGTGCTAGAATTCTATTCATGAACCGAGACAAACGGATTCTGAATTTGTTTTTAATGCTAGTAAATCTTCTCAAGTCAAAGATGAAGTGCGACCCAAGCAATCCATTCCATTTGACTCTGTGCCGTACTCAGACTAATAAAATCATGGAGAAAAATTCTTTACCATTTTGCTTTTGTTCATCTCAATTTATGTAGATATTTACACTACTCCCCCACTGGAGCGAGATGTGACACAAGGTTTTTTTTTCAAGTGGGGAGCCTGACCGCGTACAGACGGGCGAAGGAACAAAAATTCCCCAGTCCCCATAACCGCCTGTTGAGCTGGCACCGGTGACGTGTACCTGGTCCACCCCTCTAGTGCAATGGGCTGGCGCGGACGCTGGACACTGTTCCCCGGGACTGGGCATCTACTCAGTATAATTTTTTTCAGATGCAACCCTGCCCTCGCGGACTGAGCTACAACTGAGCCGCACTCTGTCTTCGAGGACAGAGACGCAACTGAGAGATGGTTCGGATCCCCACCTGATTTACATCAAGTAAATATATCTCAGTTTATATATTACATAATTAAACAGAAGAAATAGTTTACATATTAAATTTATAGTACGCAAAATATTTCTGCTTTTATTTTTGTTTGTTTATTTTGCACAACGAAATTCATGCTGTATACGGTCTTGGAGCCACTCAACCTAGATTAGAGGCATGGTTTATGCGGATATGCAGGCTAATATAATGGTTAGCCTTAGACTTGGAGAGGTTTAGATTGTCAGGGAAGCATCCTCTTGGGAGTAGGTTCAATGATTTGTGGGAAGAAGCTGCTCTAGTGGAACTTACATCAATGGAAGACGAGTAGAATGATGGCGGTCGGTACAATATGCGTGGCATGGCGGTTCTTAGTCGTGAAATTTAGAACTGGTGGAACCAAGAAATATAGTTTATCTGAACATTTTCCATGGAAACGGCGATAGAACAGAGAGAGATTTGCGACATTTCGTTTGTAAGGAAGGGGTTAAAAGGATGGAAAATAATTCACCGTTTCTAAGAGGGTAGAAAAGCTTTTGTCTTTTGCCGACGCCAGTCGTTGATACGATTATTTAATAATTTTTCAGGACAGTTTTTTATACTCCGATACAGCGATCAATAAGTGATAAGACCATGATGATAGAGCAGGGATCTGGGAAAATAACAAGGGGGAACAAAGATGCTCAGAGCTACAAATGCCAGGAAGCTGTGGATGGGCATGTTCACTCATGCCCTGAAGAAGCATGACACAAAGAAGAAAAATATCTTGCGAGACAAGCATGGTAAATTTAATTCAGTATAACACAGACATAAATCCCTTACAAAGATTTAATACACCAGACATCCCTTCTCTCCTCAACTAGGAGGTAATAGCAACACACACTAGGATATCTAGTTTTTTTTCTTTGACAATTGATCTCAAAGAAGAGCAATTTTCAATTGCTTTAAAAAAAACGAGATTATCACCCGTATTTTTCTTTTATAAAATCTGATGGATAATATTCGGAGATATCATTGTTGAAAGCTGTATCTAAACTTATTTATAAATGGTGTGTGTGTGTCTGTGTGTGTGGGGGTCCGTTACTTATAGACACCGAAACGGCTGAACGAATTTTCTTGAAAATTTACAGTTGTACTATAAGCGTCTGCGAGTGTTCTTAGCTATAAAAATATCGATAATCGAAAAACTCGGGTTGGAGAGGGAGTGGTCCGGTTTTAAACCGAATTTGATACACTCACAGACAAAGACATAAGAAAGGATATTCAGAAGTTTCAAGGTTGTAGTTCTTACAATAGTGCAGAATATCGATAATATATATATATATATATATATATATATATATATAAATAAAAGACAAGATGTTTGTGTGTGTGTCTGTTTATCTGTCTGTATGTCCTTTATACAAATCCACAATTTTTATCTGGTTCTCACCAAACTTCACACAAGTATTCTTTAGGCTGAGGCTGAGCTCCAAGACCATGGATTAGTTTTAAAGCTTTCATTACATCCGAACAACGCCGGGCTATACTGCTAGTCAAACATAATTTTAATTGCTTATGAAAGCCTGTAATTCTTAGCGTGGACTGTCCTTCTTGGAACATTTTCAAAGTTTGGTGAGAATCGGATAAAAATTGTGGATTTGTATAAAGGACATGCAGACCGATAAACAGACACACACACAAACATCTAGCCTTATATATATATATATATATATATATATATATATATTATCGATTTTCTGCACTATTGTAAGAACTGCAACCTTGAAACTTCTGAATATCGTTTCTTATGTCTTTGTCTATGAGTGCATCAAATTTCATTAAAATCGGATCACTCCTTCTATAAGCCGATTTTATTCGATTATTGATTTTCGATATTTATCGGGGGTACCTCGACACAAAACCTAGCTAAGAACACTCGCAGACGCTTATATTACAACTGTGTAAATTTTCAAGAAAAAAAAATCGGTTTAGCCGTTTCGGAGTCTATAGGTAACGGACACACACATACACACAGAGAGACAAAGTTCCATTTATAAATAAGTTTAGATGAAAACGCGGTAGACTCTTATGGAGAGATACGGACATAGCCTAACCACGTTCGGGTGATATTTTCAACAAGATAAGTATTGATATCTTGATTTCTAGCGTAAGCTTTTTCTGGATTGAATTCATTTTAACCTTGTACATTCTTACTGCCCTTGGTGTTGGTGTTACCAAGCTAGTTATGTTATGGCGTATAGGTGCTAACCATACGCCCATTTGGTTTTCAGTTAAAGTTGCTTTTATTTGAGATCAATTGTCAAAGAAAGCTAGATATTCTAGTGTACGTTGTTATTAACCCCTAGTTGAGGAGAGAAGGGATGTATTTATACAGCGGATGGAATATTAAATCTTTGTAAGCGATTTATGTATGTCTTTGATTGATCAGGGGAAGTGAGTGAGTGTTTTCACAATCCGTGTACTGTACACACAGTGACTGTACTGTTCAAGGGAAATATACGCGCCTTTAACCCTCAGTAAAGTCTAAGTGCCCGGGCTGCTCATAAATATTCCTATAAACGAAAAGCGTTCAAAGATTAGAAAAAATCTTGTAAATTTGTAATCTGCGACCTTTATGATGATTTACAACTTCAAGCAAGGTGACGTTTGGCTCATCTGCGCCAGAGACCCACGAAATAATTCCTCAGTTCGAAAAAAGGCTTTTGAATGACATGCGTTTTAAGTCTACAAGAATGCTCATTCAAGGTAAATGGTTTTCAGGAACATCGACAATCATTTAAACTCCAAAGAATGTGGGAAACAAATCATAAACTTATTCCCTGAAGACCGTAGCCGCACAATGAACAATGTTATAAGAATTACTTATGAATCAAGATATAAAATTCGGGAATTTTACTACGAGTCATGTTACGCTGAAAGAACTATTTTTTTTTTAATCATATCACCCCGAGCAAGGAGGTAACGCCACTGATGTGCAGGGGGCTACATAGGAGTGAAAAGATTGGAAAAGAGAAAGCCGGAAACCACATCCTAAACAGGGAACAAGGGATGAGCCTTTTCACCTGTTCAGTAGACGAGGGTGGAGTGTGAACCGGGCAATAGTTTTGTCTATCTACTCCAATTGAAAAACAAAAGTGAGAAAACTGGAAAAGAGAAAAACCGGAAACCGCATCCTAAACAGGAAACAAGGGACGAGCCTCTTCACCTGTTCACTAGACGTGGATGGAGTGTGAACCGGGCGATAGTTTAGTCTATCTACTCCAAATATCTCATTAATAAAGGCTCGCTGTATCAAACATAATCAGTACTTGAACGGATGAACATTTAGCAACTTATTACCTTGTAACAAATTAAACATCGACAAAAACGAAAAACATTTCTTGGAAAAGCCAGACGCGATTAATTCTCCATTGCTACTATGAGACAATGACACAGAATTAGTTTCGTAAGATTTTCAAATATCCGACTTATATATATATATGCTTAGACTATTGCTGATACATATAGTCCGGTGCCTCTGTTATTTACCTTGAGCTCCTTGATAAAATTCAAAGAAGAATCTGCAATATTATTGGTCCTGATCTGGCATTTAAATTTTGAATGTAAGTCTACAAGAGTGCTCATTCAAGATAAATGGTTTTCAGGGACGTCAACAATCAGCAAAACTGTAAAGAATGTGAGAAACAAATTATTAACTTATTTCCTGAGGATCGTAGCCATGCAATGAGCCACGTGATTAGGAATTAAAGAAATATACTAACAGTCATGTTACTCTGAAAAACAAATCCATATCCAATAAATAAAGGCCGGTTGAACATAAACAGTACCTGGATGGATAAATGTTTAGTAACTTATTTCTTTCTAAAAAAGTAAAATTTGACAAAAAACGAAAGAAATTTCTTGGAAATGCCACAGAGAAAGAAGTACTACGTAATATTTGGTCTCCTAGATGTGCAGTCTTCCCTCACAGATGAAGGAAGAACTTGAAGCGGCAGAGATATGGTTCTACTGATGAATGCTGAAAATACAATGAACGGATGATGTGAGGAAAAAATGTTAAGTTTTAAGAAGGACTTCAAAAGAACTGTTGCTGTCAATGAAAAAGAGAAATGGGAAATGTTTGCTTAATTTATGAGTAACAAAGACATTCAGAAGAAAATACACAGAAGCGAAAATCAATAGAAAGGTGGAACTGCGCGTAAACTTCTTGACGATATTAAATAAATTGACAGAATGTTCTGGATAGTCATGACAATTCTGGTACTGGAGGTATATATATATATATATTTTTTTTTCTAAACATATATTGTTAAATATAACAATAAATGTCTATTATGTTTAATTTTGAGCCGTTCTAAACATCGTGTTTTGGCTTTAATTTCAGATATAAATAAAGACAAAAATTATCCAACATTTGGATATTTTTTGTATTATACTGGTTCTAAGCTTTCGGCTCATATGAGCCATCTTCAGAGAGGTAACAGGAGCGTTAACATAAAGACATCCACCATCAAAGATGCTTTTATCTTGATCTTCTGTTGACTTAAAACATTACTATGCGACGATAACAGTCACTGAATAGCAGACGCAGTTTGTAAATTTGTAATGCGGTTCTATGACGCAGACATTTTAACAGAACCATGTGTCTAAATGCAATGTAATGTGTTGTGATCAGATTGAAATGTGATTTTATTAAGTGTCGATTGTTCTGATTAAATGTAGATGGCCTCTAATATCTGAAGGTTATTTTTACTCTGTGTATGAGTGCATATATATATTGTCCTACGTCTACGGCATGACTCAGAGTTTCATGCGTTATGCAATCATCAGGTGCATATTATAGACTGACCATATAATATGTTTGAATTTAAGAAAAAAAGAAAAAAATCGTAAATGTAAAAGAGTGATCTGTATCAATTAGGATCTAAGTATTTAAGTAAGTATTTTTCTATAGCAGCATGTAATCATTAAATCACCTTTTTATTAAGTAGATTAGGGTTGTTTATATTGTTTAAGATGACAAGTTTTTCTAAAATACATAAGTTACATCTGTCTCATTTTACATGTAAAATTTGGATTTAGCAACGATGTTTCAGGTAATAACTGGGTTGTTATTTTTTAATTTCCAATAATATATGGATAAAGTAGTGCTTTTGCTGTATTTACTGTTGTTTAAAAGGAACATGTGCATTTATATATATATATATATATATATAATCATATCGCCCCAAGCAAGGCAGTCGACATAGCAGGAAAGTTGTGAGAAAGAGCGACAGGTTAGAGAGGATGTCAGGAAGTGGGTAAGAGAAGGATGAGAATACTGATGAGAGTAGAGTGGACGGAGAAAAGAGCATAAAAGATAGGATGCAAACTAGTGAGATAGAAGATGACTGTTGGCTTTACATTTAAACTCCTAGGTTTTGTAGCTGTCGGGAAAGCAAGTAAACGGAAGGGAATTCCACAGGCGGTAAGTGCGAGAAAAAAGGCTGATGGAGTATAATTTGCTTTTACATTTTAATATGTAGGTGGGTAAAATATTTGAATCACCTACAGAAGTTAAATGAATAAGTTTATTAAAATCAATAAAAACAGTCAGGACTTTTCAAGAATTTTAGGTCATAAACTTTATCCCTTGTTTCAGAAATAATTTTCGAAGGAAAGTATCATCTTACCGGTTTGGAAGGAAAATATCATCTTACCAGATGATAATGCACGCATTAATACTGTTAAAGTTGTAGTTGAATGGTACGCGAAACATTCTAGTGGAACAGAATATCTTATCTGGCTTCCAGAGTCCACAGATTGAAACATCATTGAGCAGTTATGGTTCATTTTAGAAAACAAAGTGAGGAGTCAATATCCTCCACCATCATCATTGAAAGACTTGAAATTTGTTTTAGCTGAAAAATGGATAAAAATCTCTCTGGAAAGAACTTTTACGAATTGATTCCTTGCAGAATTCAAGCTCTAATTACTGCCAAAGGTGGCCCTAACCTATAATGAAATAAATTTGAAATGTTGAGGTGCTTCCATTATTTTGTGCATCTCCTCTCCCTCTCTCTCTATATATATATATATCTATGTGTCTGTGTACTTGTGTGTGAAAAGTGTATGTATATAATTATAAGTATCAATATATATATGCAATCTGTTATATATATTATATTATTTATATATTATATATGCGTGGTACTTATTTAAAGCGCTTAATATCAATGATAGAGCAGACATATTCATATAGATAAGTGTGAGTTTGTAACCCTGGGTTTCACGCTCTTGCGATCGTCAGACAAACTGATTATTTTTTTTAAAAAATGGCTATATTTAGGACTGCGTATATTCGTCTATTTTTGTGGAAGTGGAAAGAAAATCTGTCGTTATGACAAACGCAGACATATATACACATTTGTACACCCATTGACAAGGGCAAAGACACACACACGCGCGTCCGCCTACCGGGGTTCACACAAACATATATGCGAATCGTGTGGGGTTCGGTATATTTATGTATGTGTGCCGTTGCACACATACATATGCATTCGGTCGGTGTATTCAAATAGTGTAGCGATGTCAACGCGCGGACAGTCGTCGATTTCTCATACGCACAAATGTATATATATATATATATATATATATATATATATATGTCTGCGTCTGTCATGACGACAGATTTTCTTCCCACTTTCACAAAAATAGACGAATATACGCAGCCCTACATATAGCCAATTTCTTAAAAAAAAATAATCAGTTTGTCTGACGATCACAAGAGCGTGAAACTCAGGGTTACAAACTCACACCTATATATATATATATATATATATATATGTGTGTGTGTGTGTGTGTGTGTGTGTGTGTGTGTGTGTGTGTGTGTGTGTGTCCAGAGTCCGTAAACAGTGAGGATAATCCAACAAGATTAACTTAATATAAAATATTAAGTGTTATATCAATATAGAGAGTTTTATCCAGACCAATATTATATTTATAAAAGAAAACTCAACACGTTATTTCAAGTGGTTATGAATTATAGTTCATTAATATGAGCCAATTAGCTCATTTCATCAGATGTTACAATATTTCTTCCATTTAAAATTTTTTGTACCAAATGGAAGGAATATTGTAAGGTCTGATGAAATGAGCTAATTGGCTCATAGAAATGAACTATAGTTTATAACCACTTTAAATGACGTGTTGAGTTTTCCTTTATATATATATATATATATATATATATATATATATGTATATATATATATATATAGTATTGTAACAAAGTTGTAGAACTGGTAGGGTTTTTTACCTGCTGTTCATTCATTTACTTTTATAAAGAGTGCTCGATACAATGTAGAGCATTATATTGTACTAGTTTTTACAATGGTTTGGCTATCACAACACAAAAATTTTCGCGTTTCGAAGTTGCTATGTGCGCTTCTCATTGGGTTAAAAGTTGAAATGAAAATTAAATGGTGAAAACGGTTTATTTATGGAGATATGATGTTTAAGTGAATGTGGGGTGGGAGCTTATTCTAATTTGGTCGGCTGTATTGAGAAAGGTGTGGGGTAGTCCTTGACAACTTATACCGAAACCAAACATCACTTTCTGCATATTTTTGGAAATTAAAGGACTCAAAACAGAAGCCAAAGTAAAATGGAAAATCCTAGAAAAACTAGAACTTGCAACTCGCTTATCGACATCTGCCCTTTATGTTTAACTGAAAAGCTACACATTCTAAAATACCCCAACAGTAGCGAACTATTAAACCGTAGAGATGAATTATATATATATATATATATATATATATATATATATATATATATATATTAGTATAGAATCTCGAGGCGGGTGATTTCAGATCATATATACATACGGTTGGTGAAGATACCTTAGTACGTTATGGTCGAAAACTTACCGGAATTTAAGTAAACAATATTATTTTGTTGCGCATTCATTTTTCTCTTGATCTTATGTTTTTTTCTTTTACTGTTTTAAACTAAAATGGTCTTGTTTCGTTCTCCATCACCTGCTGTTTAGTATCTTCTTTTGTCGATTTGGTTTCTTTTTCGTTTTACTGACATCCAAGACATTGCAAGTCCACTTCCCGCTTCGTTCTTTACGTTCGTTGCTTCTGTTTTTTATTTGGATACTCAGTTAATTCGCTTCTTCTTTGCTTTCTTTATTTTGTCCAATTAAAAACCTCTACGTAATCTGATGGAAAATTACGTATTATTATCTTATTCGGAAACTTATGCACTGCTTAAAGCCGTGAGATTTCTTCAAGTTTCTTCTCTACAATGACAATATAGAGACACTAACTCCAGTTAAGCAGATATCATTTGAGGTTCCCCAATCTTTGATCCGTCATATTTCTCCTTCTATAGGTATGATAACCACAGTCATTATACATTTTAAAACGTGATAGGGGAACCGCATTAGTCTCCAACCTGGAAGAATTGACTCTAACGCGTTTAAACTTATTTGAGATTAAAGGTTTTTTTCCGATAGTCCTTTCCGGCTTGGTCAAAACGAGCCACCAGTACCAATGGAAATAAACATTCCAATACCACCTTATTTTCATTTAGGCTAAATGTTAAAGTTTACTAGAAATGGAAGACGCATGCTTCTGGATTTTAATAAATTTAGCGGCGTTACTTAAATAGACTGGTGCACTTGTGGGAAAATAGAATTTATGGAGGTTAAGGGAATTAATAATAAAAATAAGTTCCGACCATGTCATTTGTCAAAATTACCGAATATAGATTTTTTTTATCATTTGTTTTGAATACAGGATGCGTTAGAAATACCTCTCACATATACCTCTCAGAGATGCGATAGAAAGTCACAAGTGGCAATGGTGTCTTTGTCTCGCTAATTTTTTACCTTATGTGAATGGAATATATGGGAGTTATTTCCGCCACATCTATCTAAGCTTATTTATAGATGGAAATTTGTTTGTGTGTGTGTATGTGTATGCGTCTGTGTGTATGTGTGTGTCCCCATTACCTATAGACTCCGAAATGGCTGAACAGATTTTCTTGAAAATTTACACAGTTGTACTATAAGTGTCTGCGAGTGTTTTTAGCTAGGTTTGTGTCGAGGTACCCCCGATAAATATCGAAAATCAATAATCGAAAAAATCGGGTTATAGAAGGAGGGGTCCGATTTTAATCAAATTTGATACACTCATAGACAAAGACATAAGAAACGATATTCAGAAGTTTCAAGGTTGCAGTTCTTACAATAGTGCAGAAAATAGATAATATATATATATATATATATATATATATATATATATACACGAGAAAAAATCGCAAGATCGCCAAGACCTACGATTTTTTCTCGTGTGTTTTTGCTCTACGTAACTGCCTCTTAGTTATTCCTTTTTGGTTGGTTTAGTATCGAGCACTTTTCTTTCTTTGTGGTTTGTTCCGTTTGAGGGTTTTTTTCTTTGCTGTGAAGTGCTGTATGTATTGTCGGTGCTCCGCAGTTTTCTTTTTTTTTTCCCTCGTTGTCCAAAGCTTTATAGCCGAGGGCGATAACGGAGTTAGATTCTGCCGGTTATTCGTGGTTCTTAAAAATTACTTGTGTAACATTTTAAGATTTGAATACGTACAGAGTCAATTTTATTATTATATATATATATATATAAGGCAAGATGTTTGTGTGTGTGTCTGTTTATCTGCCTGTATATCTATTTTTTCAGCCCTTATATTTTAGTTTTTGCTTTGGGTTTGGTTCTAAGTAGGTATAATTGTAGTTTTAGTCTCAACCATGATACCATTTACTCAGAGGACTTATTTAGCCTTCAAAATTCAGTTTACAACAAAAAAAAACTTATTTGATATCGAAACCAAGAAATCAAAATTTGACTTACATCCATTCATTTTTCTTTTAGTCTACGGTTTCGATTTAACTGGAAACAACTATTGCTTTTTAGTCTTTCGTGCCAACGTCCAAAGAGTCGGAGCTCCAGGACCATGGATTAGTTTTAAAGTTTTCATTACACACGAGCAACGCCGTGCTATAATGCTAGTATTGGATAAACCCAGTGTTAAATCGATGTCTGATTTCTTAAAGTGCTATTAGTAATTTGCTTTTATTTAGAAACTTTACTGGCATCATTAAGAAATTAAGAAATTTAGCGTTTTTGGTGGTGCTTTCCTCTACGGCAGTGAATGCTGGACAGCCTCATCAAAAATGTAGGAAATACTCAAAGCAACAGAAATGCGGTTCTACAGAAGGATGCTGACGATACCATAGAACAAACATATGAGCATCGACGAAATTTTGGAGAGAATGGAAACGAAAAGAAAAGTTATACTTAACATGAGAGACAGCGCAAGTTTCTGGGACACGTAACGAGAAAGGAGGTCTTGGAGAATCTGATACTTTCCCTTTTTGATTATGGTACCCAGGTTCGGATCTGACAAAGGTTGATTTTTCAGGAAGGTGTCGTCTTCATGCTATCACTGCGTAAAGGTGACCCCAGCTTGCGGCACCTTTTGGAAAGTGTTTGAAAACCATAGAATAGCATGGCTCCAACCTTGTAATTGAAATGGATATAGAGAACTCTTTGGGACCCGTCGATAACGCAGGGTCTAAGCATATTAGCCTGTTTAAACTATTGGTCACACAAGATAATGCGCGCTCTCTCAGAAACTATTCTCTCAGTATAGTTGCAATATAAACCACAGGGAGACTCAGGGCGATGAATAAACCAAAAAGTGCCTTAACAGGCATCTGCCATAAGGATTAGCTAGCCGCCCTAGCAGATAGATATACGTAAGTACGGATGGCCAACCAGTAAATTATATTACTTGCTCTTTTTGGGTTTAATTAATTCAAATTTATTTTTTTAAATTACTGTTTCGTATTTTTTGTAATTGTGGTGCATTTGATTTTAGTAATATATGTTTATAGCGTTATTTTCAAAGTTATGCTTATGGTTGTATTATTAAAATTGTTTTTGTTTAAATCAAATTTAATTTGCTTGCGGACAATTTAGAGTAACGATTATTGACAAGTGATTTTTATATTATTTAATTCTTTAAAGAAAATGATTTTCGATGCAGACGAGATAAGTGGTTTTGGCAAGACTCGAGTGGGAGATGTCTGCGGAAAAACCACCGGGAACTCCAAATTCATTTTTAGTACCACTTGAGAAATAGTATCCCGCAGAGATCCGGAGATTAGGTGAACATGCATGGTAGTCATTTGCAAGGCGATTTGCATGTTAAAATTCGTGGCTGGTGCCTAAATTTTTTTAGCCCCGCTTCGCTCTATATAAGCGGTCTGCACGCTGGAATTAAGGAGATCAAGAAGGGTCCGACGAGAGATCGACAGAGACGAGTTCCGCAGTGTTCCGCAGAGATCGGCAGGTATCCCGAGAGAACGAGAGACCCCGGGAGATCGAGGGAGACGCAGCAGAAGAGGCAGAATGCTGCGAAAACGGTTGGGTGAATCGGATGGTCTAGTCTGTTATTTATCATGGGTCAAGGAGTCCGATCCGAACTAAGAGTCAGATAGAGCCTGTATTTCTTTTTCTTTATGTCCTTGCGGTTACGACAAGGTATTATTCTGAGCGAATAATGATTTCTTTCAGCGTGGAACCCAGCCGTCTCATCCTTTACCATCGGACCGTTCTGAAGGACCCTGAAACTGCTATTCAGCGTGGCGAATAGTGGGGTTTCCTTCAGCTCACCGGAGGAGAACCGATTGTTTTTAATTTTTATCGGTCGGAACCACCGGAGAGACTGGACATAGCTACCGCCGGCATGGCTTCTACGTTTGATTACCAGAGTATTACTGTAATATAACAATCTGGCCCCACCCGAGGAAGGCTGATGCAAGCAAGGGTGTTTCCGGTCGTTGAAAGGAACGGATGTCGTTTGACCTTATTTCCGGTAGCGGCGGAAATAACTACAGAGGCAAACAGAACAGGTGTCTCTGAGAATTACGTGAGCGTGCGTGGGCGAGGCAAAACCGGAAGAAAAAGTCCCGGTTCTGGAAGATTATAAAAAGACCTCGGCACACGGATTCGCCAGTAGAGGAGCAACAGAGATCGGCCGGTGAAGAGAGACACAACAGATAAGACTACACTCCCGTAAACCCATTAGAAGCGCGCTCTCTCAATTCTCTGTTCCCTATTCTAACCGGCTCAGTCATTAGGGCGCATAATTGGTGCCTAGTGACTTGCTGTTTTGAGACAACAAAACAGTTAGATGCGAGCTGGTTGCCACGGCGACGATTGAAATTCAACAGACTTAAAACTACCAGATAAAAAGAAAAAAGAAGACGAAAATAGAAGCAGCCGCACGACTATAGACCAAGGTAGGTGACTCTTTGATTTGATAGTGTGTGTGTTCTGCCCTTGTTTATAAGTCTAGTTAAAAAAAATAAAAAAAATGGAACAGCATACTTTTGCCGATCTGACCCTAGAATTGAGAAATGTGGATTGTTCGGTGTCGAACACATTAAGGGTAGAACGGAGGGGGTCCAGGACTACATGCAGAGAGTAGTACGCCTAGCGGAGAGCGCATAGGTTGGGGTTGACGGGAGGAATAAAGTTGAGATATTTGCCTATCTGTAAAACATCTGAGTTAATGATTTATTTTTTTTTGTTAATATTTTACCATATATGTGAAGTGAGTTTACTGGTATGTTGCTTAATTAATCTTACTTTTATTGAGTAAGTGAAATGTAAAATCATGTAAAGGGAGTTTCTTCTACTCTTTAAGGTGGATAATTGGATTAACTTGTTGATAACAATGTTTTCTTTGGTTTGTGCAGTGTTAGGTTTTCTTTTTTTTTTGGATTTCTTTTCAATGACTGTAAACTACAAAATGATTTACATTTCTATGTTTGTGAATTATGCTTTTGTGCGAGGTATCCGGTCCCGTTTATGCTACCAATTCAAGAGAATCTTGCGAGATGTCGCTTTTTCGGCATAATCAAGCAGGAATAGAGAGGAACTGTCGAGTCACAGTTAAAACGAATACTCGACTTCCAATCGCAATCAGGGTAGACCGGGAATCTTGGATGGTCGCTGCTACCAGGGATTTGCACTTTGCAGTTCTTTGTGGTGGCGGGTCTCGGAGCAAGCTTGTCGCCCAAGGCCCCGCTGGCCAGTATACGGATAAAGGAGGGGTGTACTGCGTACAATGATCACATGGTGTTGGCTGCACAGGTTAACGGTGACTCAAGATTTAGAAACGTAGGGAAGCTACAGCTCACACCCATAAACGTCTCTGGTTCAGTGGTTTGGTCCCCAATTATGCAGAAATTTCCCAATTTTTCAGTGGACACCATGCCGGTAGAATTGCGCGATATGGAGGAGATTCCTATCCGCAAACTAGTAAATACCTTGGAACAGATAGATATGGAAAGATTTAGTGAAGGATATGAAGAACTCCCGAAGAAGTTGACGATAGGAGTCATTGCTGGCATAGTCGGCGTTATGATAATCCTTGAAATAATAGCTAGGAAGCGGATTTTTAAGTGTGAAAGAAGCAACAGTGCTTCGGGAAAGGAAAGGGAGTTATCCGTTGTGAATAGTATTCCGGGGTCAACGGGTGTTCAACACTCAAATGTCTCTGCGTTAAACAGAGAGATGTCAACAAATCAGATATGCTTGGATTCGAATCCAGAGGAAGTAGTTCAAGGAATAGAAGACATTGTACAAACTAAGGAACTACGAGTCACGGGTCCATTTTTTAGACTAAATTAATATAGATGAAACCTCTAATCCTCCACAAGTAAATTGCATGCGGATTAACGTTCGAATCAGGGTAATTTTCTTCATTTTCTATTGAACATTTCTCGGTCAGACTATGAATGATATGTACTGCAGATAATGGCCATTTTTCTGTGTTCAAACATAGTATGTTTGAAATTAAATTAAATTAAATGAAGTTACATGTGTAACAATAAACTCGAGCAGAAACACGCACGGTGTTGGTCAAAGGTCATTTACTCGATGTCAGTTTAGAAACTGGGGCGCGGTTACCGCCTATGATCATGTGGTCGTGCATCGAGGCGTCTACGCTTATGTACAGAGTCGAGAAAGAAAATGAACATTTTTAAGAACTTTGCCCAATTCTGTGAAAATGGATATTAAAAAAAAAAAAAAAAAAAAAGAACAATGAAACATCGAGCTGGTAGAACAATTTTCACGATGGACACGAACATTGTTGGGTTGCCGATGTAAGCTCCCCTATATATTTTTTTGTTGTTTTTTTTGTTTCGGCATGCACATGTTTTGTTGTTTTGGCGTGCACATGTTTTATACAATTGTCGGGCTTGTGTGGCATGGGGAGGAGTGTGAGGGTGTTGCGCTTAAAATGTTCTTAGGTGAACATTTTGGAAAATGGGAGGGCGAGGAATGTAATATAACAATCTGGCCCAACCCGAGGAAGGCTGATGCAAGCGAGGGTGTTTCCGGTCGTTGAAAGGAACGGATGTCGTTTGACCTTATTTCCAGCAGCAGCGGAAATAACTACAGAGGCAAACAGAACAGGTGTCTCTGAGAATTACGTGGGCGTGCGTGGGCGAGGCAAAATCGGAAGAAAAAGTCCCGGTTCTGGAAGATTATAAAAAGACCTCGGCACACGGATTCGCCAGTAGAGGAGCAACAGAGATCGGCCGGTGAAGAGAGAGACACAACAGATAAGACTACACTCCCGTCAACCCATTAGAAGCGCGCTCTCTCAATTCTCTGTTCCCTATGCTACACGGTTCATCGTCATTAATAAAAATATAACTTTATATTTTTATATATATGCGTGTTTGTTGTTTGTCGATATATAACATTAGAACCAAAAGTTATATACAATATTTGCAGTCTCTCGCAGTAGCAGATGTTACTTTGTGGTGATACCGACCGAGCAAAAGCGAGGGACCGGATGTTTGCTCTATACCAACCAGAAAGCAAATGAACAAACGTCGTCTCTGCGCAGGTGTATTCGCGCAGATGTTCCGGTTGAAAAATAAAAATTAATCAAATATCAAATTTCCATTTCGAGGACCTACGCGAATTTTATTTACCAGCCCATGGGGAGCCCAGAATCAAATACAAGTATGAAATCCCAAAACGAGCTGTTTTGATCCAAAAAGCAGATATAAAAAGCCGAGACAAAAACCACCCCAGACAGACCAGGCAGAGACCAAGGAGACGAATGTAATTAATATCCCCTTGACTTAAGTCGAGCGGCTACTACATTCGCCTTCCTTCACCTCTTATCACTTCTCCACTGTCTCAAAAGTACTTACTGACCTAAGGAGCGACTAGTTCAAAGACATTCCTCACGTACCTCCGTTCTCCATATTCCTACGCCTTGTATATATTTCAGCTCATTATTTGCCATGAACATTCTAACCTCCGTTGGACCTTTATTTAAAGCATTACTTTAATTGTAGAACATTAGTTGATATGTGTTCATATAAATGTTATTTTCTATTCAAATTGCCTTTCTTGATTTTATAATCGTTTTATGACTTATAGTGGGCTATCTACCACAAGGCCAAATTCCGTTAACCTGCAACAATATACAACTACCCTTCTCTTGAACGGACTAACACTACAACTAGAAAAAGGATAGATAAGCAGCCCGTATAACTTCACAAAAGCCCGTGATAATGATAATTCCCCGTGGTCTTTTATAAATGGTACGAGCCACGATGCAATAGTTTCCTTAACGCAAGTAGAAAAGAATTGCCTTTTTGGAAAGAAAGCAATGAAATTTAATCCGAATCCACCTCTTCCTGAACGCTAGACTGTGGTTTATCGGATTTCTGTTTTAATTTCTTGGATGAAGAATCATCGTTATTACAGTATTTATATTCGAATTATTATTCGCATCTTTTTTGTTGTTATCACAGCGTTTCCACCTTCATCTGGTGTATATTGATCTGGGTAACCTACACGAAAAACTTCAGCTGTTAGAAAAAAAAATAGTCGTTCTAATAAGTTATGTCAACAAAGATGAGGAAAATAGTCCGAATGTAATTGTGTAAATATGGTTTATATAATAGTACAATTTGGGTTCTTTAGTTTTGGTTGGTAAACTGTCTACCAGAAAGTGAAGCCTGCATTCAAAACTTGTTAGACATGGAGCTAACAACGCTGTCCTGTTAAAAATATGCGTGCCAAGAAAACCAAAGTGGTAATGTCTCGCGAATTGAGGCTGCGGCGTCATTGGGCAAAGTTGAAGTGTACAAGACGTGAGAGAGAGACAGACAGACAGACAGAGACAGATACTGACAGACAGTGAGAGAGACAGAGAGAACATGGAATATTAAGTGTAAGTCAAACGGGCATTAAAAATTGCATAGTAATATTTTCAATATTTTGCACATTACAACACTCTATTTTTATCTATATTTCTTTTGGTGTTAGACTCTCTGCTACTGTTTCTCTGTAAATATATAAATATCTGCAGTCATATCTGTTTCGCTGTATCACAGATCATCTGTACGGTTAGATGTCTGATTGCTTCTAGCCAGGACTGAAACCCGACCGAACTGACATCAGTCGGCGTTTCTACCTTTGAGCTATATCTGATCGGTAGAGGAAGGCGGTCTTTAGCGTGTTATATACAATGTAAACACACGCCAGTAGTCGAGAATGTATGTCATTTTGACGTGTTTTAGCTGAGGACACCTAAAACGAGAAACGCATTGGCCTAACCAATGAAGCGTAAAGGAAGGTGATGAGAAACAGAGAATAATTGAAAGAAAAGATACTAGAGTTCTACGTGTCATCTATCCTCCTATGTGTCAGTGTGTGCTTTACAATCTTTCCACGGATGGAGAGAAAATTAGAGGTAGTATAAATATGCTTCAACAGAAAGTTACTGAAACGTCGGTGGACAGACAGTTTAAGCAACAAGGCACTCCTCAGGACAATGGCAACAGAAAGAACACTTATACCAATCATCAGGAAGAAAGAATTAACTGAAATAACACATAATGAGGGGTGGGGCTTAGAGAATTTGACTCTCACAGGATATATTGAGAGTAAGACAGATACACTTACCCGACGAGCTTCTTAATTTTTTTTTATGTGCCGCATTCCTTCAGGACGTAGTTGATCATGGCTCTGATATCTTCCTATCCATTGTTGCTTTTCATACCACTTCTCTTGTTATCCCATACAATCCTCGCTCCTTCATCCGTCTACTCAGGTTCATAAAGTATGTCATCCGCTACATTCAATTATCTCTCTTCCTCTCTATCCGTCCTGCAAGCATCAGATTCTCTAAACCTCCCTTCCTCATTGCATGACCCAATAACTTCAGCTGTCTTTTCCTGAATGGTAAGTATCAGTTTCTTTCTTGAGTCCATCCTCTCTATAAACTAGTTGTTGCTCGTGTTCCGTCTATGTAATTCTCGGCATCCTTCTGTAGAACCCAATTTCGTGTTCTTCAAGTCTTTTCTTCATCTTTGATCAAATTGTCCATCATTCGCTTGTGTTTTGTTTTTTTAATCATATCACTCCAAACAAGGCGGTAACGCCACTGATGCGCAGGGGGGCTACATAGGAGTGAAAAGATTGGAAAAGAGAAAACCGGAAACCGCATCCTAAACAGGAAACAAGGGATGAGCCTCTTCACCTGTTCAATAGACGTGGGTGCAGTGTGAAGCGGGCGATAGTTTAGTCTATCTACTCCAACTGAAAAAAAAACAAAGTGAGAAGATTGGAAAAGAGAAAGCCGGAAACCACATCCTAAACAGGAAACAAGCGATGAGCCTCTTCACCTGTTCAATAGAGCTTGTGTGAATGAATTGTGAAAGTAGGGAGCGAACGCTAGCAAAGGAAGAAATACTAGTAAGGGCTGCAAGGGATAGGAAGTTGTGGAGAAGTATGATCGACTGTCCGCAATGGACGAGGCGCATAAAAATGTAGACTTCACTTTTAGTGTTTCGCTACGGCCAACACACGCACATGGGAATTAAAAGAATTGAATGTCGACTTTTTTTTCTTCGTTCGTTGGAATGCTGGCTGGACGTTTCCTGTTTGCGTTCATAATATTTATGATGAGGCGAATTTTTTTCATTCAATCATATCATCCTATTGAATATGAAAGGCGTGTATTTGTCAACCATGGTATATTTCCTTTTCCTGTCAAACCACGTCGACAAATATGTAACATAATACATTAGTCGACGAAGAAGTTTGACGCCGAATGTGGATGAGAGCAATAGATTGCAATTCCATTCTGCACATATCCATCTCTTCCATACTTTCATATCTATCTATCTATCTATCTATCTATCTATCTATCTATCTATCTATCTATCTATCTCAATCACATTTTGTCCATTATCTATCTATCTATCTATCTATCTATCTATCTATCTATCTATCTATCTCAATCACATTCTGTCCATTATCTATCTATCTATCTATCTATCTATCTATCTATCTATCTATCTATCTATCTATCTATCTATCTATATGCCACGGTTAAATTATATATGGCACGGTAAAATTTTGACTCTTGAGTTTTTAATACAGACGTGATCTGAAAGTCTTATTCTAATATTGAGTCATGAATTCTGTCTCTGCTCCTTTTGTTGTCTGGACTCACAAATTTCAAATAATTTTTTTCTTTCTTAATCCCTACCTATTTTAAAAAAAACTTCCTGTGTATGGATACGTTTTTGGGCTCCTTCCGGTTTGTGAATCTTTGTACTATATTTGAATTAATAAATTTTTGTTTTGGATAGTTGCTGATGAGGCGAAAATTTTCTCGCTGAAATAGCTATTCAAAGAAATGATATTTTCGGAATTTATATATATATATATATCACATTCTGTTCATTATCTATCTATCTATCTATTACAGTTTCCTTATATGAATTCTGCATTACGTTACGCTGATGTAAATGTTTGTATCTTTCATCGCATCAATCTTGTTGACTATAATTCAAGATGTGCCAACAGCACAAATAGAAAGATATCGATTCTGACACGCCGGCCTTGGAGCTAATTTTCTACAACTGTGAGCTTCCCACCACCGCCATGGTCCCTCAGTGTCTGCTCTATTTTATTACTTTTTTTCTTTCAAATAACTGAGAATCAAATCGCATCAGATAAATAATGTCATGCATACATGAATAAATAATCTGGAAATATAATTTTTTCCAATCTATTTTATAAAACAAATAAATTCTTCACTTTCTTAAATACTGAGATTCTTTCAACTTGATTACAACAAAATTTACACTGATTCTGAAGACGCCATATGCAAGATATTTCTCATATATATATATATATATATATATATATATATATATATATATATATATATATATATATATATATATATATATATATATATGCGTGTGTATCTATTTCATTCTGTTCATTATATATATACATATATACATACACACAAAATTCTTAACGGTCATGTCACGTTGGATACACCGGTTCCCGCTCGATCACCGAAGTTAAGCAACGTTGAACCTGGTCAGTACTTAGGTGGGTGACCACTTGGGAATACCAGGTGCTGTTAGCATTCACGGATGTGCGGTGGATGTCGGCTTGGAGGGGGAAATCAGTGAGCCGAGTTCCAATTTCAGTCGAGCACGCTGCATTCACTTGCGCACTGGTACCCTTGGGAAAGGTATTAATCCGTTCGTTCCCTCCAATTATGGGTTAAATAATTGAGGTCTGCTGTTCGTGCGATTTGTGGCAGTCATCTGCACCAATTGTTTGTTATCAGCAGTTCCAAGAAGTGTGGATGGTACTACACAATGCCTTCACCACTATAAACAAATCTCTGTGTGGTTGTCTTGCTGGAAAAAGGTTGGACCCTCATACGTTGAACGCGACGGGAGAATCCATTATATAAAATTATTTCACCCCAAGCAAGACATAACTGCCATTGGTGCGCAGGGGGGTTACAGGACAGATGAGGAAGAGGTTACAAGGGAGTCAGAGAATGAATAAGAAAAAGGCCAGAATACAGGTGTAAAAAGGGATGCATGAGAGTGGAGTGGAAAGGAAGGAGAACATGATTCAAGGGTTGTCATGGAAAGGATGTGAGTTAAGAAGTTAAGAGGTGACAATTGACTTTGGAGTAAAAGTTGCGGTTACATTTAATTGGTTTCAATGTAAAAGATCTATCTTTATACATATATATATATATATATATATACATTATTATAAAATATTTTATGGTTACACTCGCTTGATTTTCTATCCATGGTTGGCTTTTGAACAATTTTATTTAACAGTGAAATTAATAACAATCGGTCAAAATCAGATTACATACAATAAAAAGAGGTACCACAAATAGACATCGAACCTCTATCCCTTTTTGAGTGAAGAAATGTTTTTCTAACAGTTCAGCCATGGAGATTGCTTAGAACTTCCTAATTATGGTAAATACGACTTTTCTTAGTGGAGCTTACTCGAATCTTTTGCTTTAGGTTCATACCCAAATCCTAAGCAGTAAATTTTTTATCGGACATTATTTCTTATTACTATAATTACGATACTTTTATAGGGTACAGATGTTTGGGTTACATACCTCTCTTTTTAATTCAAATTTTCTTTTTATTATTAAACACTGCAGTTAATAACAACCGGCCTTAAATATTCAGCAGATACAGAATATTTTATTTGACAAAATTCAGCGAAATAAGCAAATAACAGAATTTGCTTTTGTTTTTGAATATCTTTCTTACTCGGAGGGATAACTTTTCGAAAAAAAGTCTTATATATATATATATATATATATATATATATATATATATATATATATATATATATATATATACAAAATTCACCTTAGGAACCTTTCGGCCAACACATATTCATAGGTGCTCGTTGACGTTCTTGTTAATATTAAAACTGGACACAGGAACAAACGAAAGTTTACTATAAACATTAACTATTACGAAGGAGATATTCATTTATTTCATATATAGTTAAAATTTGTAAATTTGGAGAATAGCCGTTTCAGTAGGTCTAATAGAAACATGCATTAGAACACACACACACACTCTCTCTCTCTCTCTCTCTCTCTATATATATATATATATATATATATATATATATATATATTAATCATTTCACCCCGAGCAAGGCATTCTACTGCCACTATTGCGCAGGGTGTTACATAGGGGAAAGAAAGTGATGAGAAAGTGTGGTTAGATATAGGAAATATCAAAAGGAGTCTGATAGACGGGTAAGGATACCGAGGATGACGGTTTTGTAGATGGGAAGAGTGTTTGAGAGGATAAATGGGAGTTAGTGTGTTAGGATGTGTCTATTGACCTTACATTTAAACTCCTGGAAATTGTAGCTGTCGGGGAAGCAAGTATATGGAAGGGAATTCCACAGTTGGGAAGTGCGAGAAAAGAAGCTGATGGAGTAGAAATTGCGGTTACATCTTATCTGTTTCACTGTAAAAGGATAGGACCTAGTTGCTAATCTAGTATCTCGTGCAAATTCGTACCTAGTGGGCAGCAGTAATCTAAGTTCATCGGAGCAGAAGCCGTGAAAATATTTATAGAAGAGGCACAGGGAAGCCACGTCACGCCGGTCTGCCAAGTCGGTATCGATCTCATTACCGATTCTCCGTTGTATTTTGTCAAGAACCCCGATGAGAATAGCAGGAGCACCCGACCAGATGTGGCAGCAATATTCAATACACGGGCGGATGGTAGATTTATATATGTGCAGACGGGAAAAACTTCGGGGCCCTGCACAGAGAACCGACTTTCATAGCAGTGGATTTAGCAATGGATTCGATATAGTCATTCCATTTGAGGTCCGCTGAGAGTGTGAGGCCAAGGAGGCGTAGTGTTTTACTCTCTGGGAGGCAAGCGTGTTCCATGCTAATGGGAGGTAGGTGCGATTGTCTATGATGGTTAATTGATAGCAGCTTCGTTTACGAGCCATTTCTTACCCCAGTCCACTAAGGATTGGAGGTCCTTTTCAAGCTCGGCAGCGTGGTTCGCTTTGTTGCCCACACCAAATTTTTGATCGAGGCGAGAATAAACTGTGGTGTCATCGGCGTACATGCCTAGTTGGATCTTATGGCATCGGGGAGATCATTAATGTAGATCAGAAAGAGCGTAGGACCTAGGAGAGAGCCTTGAGGGACACCCGCGTTCGTATGGTAGTTTTGGGAGGCATTTCCATTTTATGCCACCTTCAATGTGCGGTTAGAGAAGAATGACTGGATTAGGTCAAACAAATGTCCAGTTATATCATAGCTCAGCAGTTAGCGTAGAAGGCCATCATGCCAGACTCTGTCGAACGCTTTGGAGATGTCCAAGGCAACGGTTCGGGCTTCGCCATTCCTGTCGAGTGCTTGGTATATATACTCGGTGATGGTCGTTAGCATATCGGCAGTAGACCTTGTGTAGCGGAAACCACACTGCTTGTCGGAGAGGAGCCTGTGTGCTGTGAGATGGTGATGAACCACTGCGGCGTTGATAATGGCTTCGAACAATTTGCCAAAGATCGGAAGAAGGCTGATAGGGCGGTAATTTGCGGGGTCCGAGGGCTCTTCAGTATTCTTAAATGTAGGAACTACAGAGGAAGACTTCCAACAGGCAGGAAAGCAGGAAGCAGATAGGCAGAAGTTGTCGAGCTTAGAAAGGATAGAGGAACGTTCAGGGGCACATTTCTTAAAGACTATGATTGGGATTCCGTCCCCTCCGCTCGCTTTGTGTGGGTCAAGCTTTGAGATAATGTTAGAGACTAGCGAGGGTGTAATGTGGACGTCATTCAGTTGAGCCTCAGTTCTAGGTGAGAAGTCGGGTGTAGAACGTGTTACCTAATGATGGGACACAAATTAAATGCAAATATCTTTGATCGTAAACATTACATAGATTACCAAGTACATTTATTTCATAACTGATATGCAAGAATTCAAAATATTATCTAAGATGTGGATATTAGTTGCCTGAGATGGTCATCACCGAGAACAGAATACGTATGAGTTCTCTCATTTCAAACACAGCATTGCATGTCTCACGAAAGTTTGTAACAACACGTAGTATCAGCTTTCACAGTGGTGCCTGTCGCATTTCTGCCGGATTTTTCTTTGGGCTGCAACGATGAATCATTGACCGAGGAAGACCACGAAGAATTATAGTCCAAAAGAGATGTCAAATACGTGTCGGAAATAGCAAAACCTTAGATAATATGCTGAATTCTTGTATACTAGTTATGTAATGAATATATTTGTTTCTCAATGTCATTTTCTAATCCAAGATATAAGTGAATATATATATATATATATATATATATATATATATACATCTAAACTTATTTATAAATGAAACTTTGTCTGTGTGTGTGTGTCTGTGTGTGTTTATCCGTTACCTATAGACACCGAAACGGCTGAACCGATTTTCTTGAAAAATTACACAGTTGTACTATAAGCATCTGCAAGTGTTCTTAGCTTGGTTTTGTGTCGAGGTACCCCCGATAAATATCGAAAATCGATAATCGAAAAAATCGGGTTATAGAAGGAATGGTCCGATTTTAATCAAATTTGATACACTCATAGACAAAGACATAAGAAACGATATTCAGAAGTTCCAAGGTTGCAGTTCTCACAATAGTGCAGAAAATCGATAATATATATATAAAAGACAAGATGTTTGTGTGTGTGTCTGTTTATAAGCCTGTATGTCTGTATTTTTTTCAGCCCTTTTTATTTTAGGTTTTGCTTCGGGTTTGGCTCTAAATAGGTATATAGGTAGTTTTAGTCTCAGCCATGATACCATTTACTCAGAGGACTTATTTAGCCTTCAAAATTCAGTTTACGACAAAAAAAATCTTATGTGATATCGATACCAGAAAATCGATTCCAGAAAATCGATAATATATATATATATATATATATATATTTAAAAAGCAAGCTGTTTGTGAGTGTGTCTGTTTATCTGACTGCATGTCCTTTATACAAACCCACAATTTTTATCCGATTCTCACCAAACTTCACACAAATATTCTTTAGGTAGAGTCTGAGCTCCAAGACCATGGATTAGTTTTAAAGCTTTCATTACACGCGAGCAACGCCGGGCTATACAGCTAGTATATATATATATATAGTCACTTATATCTTGGATTAGAGAATCTGGTCACAAGATTGAACCCTTTCAACTGCTGGCGTATTTACATTTCGTAAAATCATTACACGCTATGAAATCTACGTTTCTTTGATGAGCTGACAAAACAATCTGATTTCAGTCAAACGATTAATCTAGCCGCACTGTGATACAGCGAGGCAGGCCTGTCTACGGATAGTATATATATTGGAGAAAATGGCAACCTGCGAAGAAGGAGTGAATAATTCAAAAGATTTTTTCTAATTAATATAAATTATCAATTGGATAGAAAATAGCTCAATGGGTATTATCCAAAGCAAATATTTTGAGAAGAAAACTCAACTCATATATATATGTGTATACGAAATCCGTTACGAAATGTATTAACTCCGACATAGTTTAAATTCATTTGTTTTTAACATGATTTTCATTAATGTATAATCGTATCTGAGTAGATCATTTTTTTTGTTGTTGTTGTTTTATTTTATAATTAAGCAGTATATCTATTTTTGTGTTATTTGTACATTATTGTTTGTTATATATAATTACACAAAAAGAATCTTTTGATTATATAAATAAACTTGAAGATGTGTGTCAGTGTGTACGTGTGTGTGTGTATCCGTGTGAGTATCCGCAATGATTTCTATTGACATATTCTTCCACATTTTTCATCCGAAGTTTTTCAGAATTTACACACATCTTGCAAATTCATTCAACCGGATATTCATTTCGGAAGAAGCAGAAGCAAACCTATTTATCATTCTACGCAAAAAAGAAAAAGAATTGTGTTTGGGATTGTCTTTGAAGCCAATTTTTTCATATATATATATATATATATATATATATATATATATATATATATATGTATAACTGAAAATGTGTGTGTGCGTCTGTGTGTTCTTATGAGTATCATCATTGATTTCTATTAACATACACTCCCTAATTTTTCATGCGATTTGTTTCAAAACTTACACACCCCTTGCAAATTCATTCATTTCAAAAGAGACAGAAGCAAACCTCCATCATTTACCTAGCCCCATTTTATTCTACTGCGTCCTCTGAAATTGCACCTATCACCGCTACAAATAGGCATTGCCAACTATCCCCCTTCTGCATCGTGGTACATTTCCCTTTACAAAGACCAACGCTTAAATTGCCCATGAGAATTCTTACTCTCCCAACCCGTTTAAGGCCGGGTACTTACTGCCTTTAGGTAAAAACAATATACCAGTGGAATAAAAATTTTACATAGCGTCTTTGCTCAGAAGAAGGGAGTATAGAAACTATCGAATATAGGTAAATGGAGCCGCCTCTGAAAAAAGGCTTGGAGAATTTAACACTTACAGGATATATCGATAGAATAAGGAACACAAGAACACAATGGAGCACCAAACTGACGAAATTGTATTAATGCATATCGCAAAGGAACAAACGAAGCTAAGAGCTACGCTGGAAAGGAGGGTGTAGAGAGCAATGATCACGCACGTCCTAAAATGACACGGCCTTAAAGAATACCATCCTACTGTACGTTGTTACTGTCTGAACAATGATTGACCTTTTCCAGCCATCAGTTTCTATGTTTTAAAATAAAAGAAAGTGCATCGCACATGTGAATATTTTATCACCTGTTTAACTTTCTTAATGTTTTAAGTATTCTTAATATTTACGGTCACATAGAAAGTGGCTATGATTAGTGTAACAAGAAGGGAAGGGTCCTATATGAAGCAGGATGTGTGTAAATTAGAGGAATCTTCATAAACAAATCAAACACCTTAAAGATCAAAATATGGACATATCCAGATAACCGTTACTCGTTATAGTCGTGTGGGAACAGCATTTCAATAGTAGAAATGGTAATTTTTTTTTTAGGTGGGATCATGGAAACCTGACAGAGCCCAACCCTCTCCAGGTGACAGAGAAACCCTTTCCAGGCTGGTTTGAATTCAGAGTTTTCCTTCTACTAGACCGTTTGTCACCAAAAGCTATAAAATGCAGCATGCTATTTTTCCCATAACTTGGGAAAGAACAGATGGGTTCTAATAACCTTTCTCAAAGGTATTAGAACGTAAGTGGATATAATGAATCCACCTGGAATTCTAACTCAGCTCTAAGATTCCTCAATCCGTGCCGCTATGCATTACTCCACCAGGACTTATGGGCAAGAACTCGCTTAAAAACAGAATGCTGGAAATATAATAAGCAACCGTGTTATTTAAATAGGAATAATCTTTCATAAAGTTACAGATAGTTGGAGTAAACAGATAAAAGTGATGTGAATAAACAGATCAAGAGAAAATAAAAGATAAGTAAAGCATTTATCTGACAGAGTTTCTCTGATAAGAAGTTATCTTTATTTACATTATTTATATTTGAACTAGTTTCCTCATCTTTGTTGTTGTTTTGACAAGGTTTCGACTGTTGTGTTTTCTGGCCTGCATCAGAAGTAAGAATGTCGTTTTTTTGTAAACTCAACTTCGATCTAGTAATTCTCATCTTTTTATATATTTTTTTACTCATAGACTACTTTTACTCTTAAGATTTGAATGGAATTCCATGACAATTAAATAAAATAAAAATAATTATTTTATATTTTATTAATAGATAAGTTCAGAAATTTAATTATATAAAGAAAGAATATATAAACTTTATTTTATGGTAAAAATGATTTAAAGAAAATAAACTTGTATTAAGCAACTAAATTTATGGTACTTTTATGTACACTAGTAAAAGAACTCAATCTAAACAATTATAAAACATGTAAGAAATTAATAAATTGAAAAAAGTACAGATTTATTCAAAGAGATCTCCATAGTTGAAGCTGATCTCCGAATTTTGTCTTCATCGTTGTCGATGACAACCGAAGAACATCATTTTTCAGAATATCGAATACATTACTATATTAATTAATTTTTATTTATTTACTGATATTTTATTTTATAAAAATTCAAAATAAATATTATTATGTATTAATAATATATTAAAATTAATTTATATGATTAATTATAATCTTCATGTAATTTTTCTTTATGTACAAAACCCTTCCTTTATATGTATTTTTATTTAACTTTTTAAAATGAGAACATCAGGTAGAGTAAAAAAGTTGCTAACTTACATTGCTTGATCTTGTTTTCTGCTAGTTTTAGAGTAGTTTTTCTAGTTTTAGCATTTTAATATGGCTGTCGCAAAAGTTCGTAAACACTTGCAAAAAATTGAAATTTTACTCGTCAAGTAATCTAAGGTTACCAGAAAACACTCGCAAAAGATTGAAATTTTACACGCAAAAACAACAAAAATTATTGCTCAAAATAAAGACCATCATTTTAAAAGACTTTCTGCCATCGATCTCCAAGCTTTCGGATCTGGTCAAAGTACCATTCAGCCGGCTTCGAATCAAAGAATTCTTGACACGCTTCCTCGACTTCATCAAACGAGTCGAATCGGCGGCCATTCAGAAAGTGTTGCATTGAGCGGAAAAGGCCGTAATCTGATGGAGCACAGTCAGGACTCTAGGCTGGATGTGTCAGAACCTCAACGCCGTCGAGCTCTTCAAACTTGTCTTTGGTCTTCCTGGCGGTCTGTGGCTTGGCATTGTCCTGCTGCATCAAAGCGCACTTTCGGTTGATCAGAGCCGGGTACTTTTGCTTTAACTTTTCGTAGATCCGCTCAAGCTGCTGATTGTAAAGTTCGGTACTGATGGAAAGGAAAGCAGCGCGGGACGTACTTGTCAGAGCTAAGCAAATGGAAGAAATACCAAGAGAAAAATATTGAGAGCGACAAGAGACAGAGCCAAATGAAAGCCCATGATCGCCTACGTCTGGAAACGACACGACACACGAAGACGAAGATACCGTAGAAATTCTAATTCTCATTTGTAATAGCCATCAAGTGAAATTGCTCGATGGACCACTAAAACATTACCATAGACACTCAATTTTCTATTTTCTTTATTGATTTGTGAGAACACACAGTAATGTTGCTTGGACGTCTATAGGCTCATATGGACCAAAGTTGGAAACTAATAACTAATGAATACCATACGTATTAAAAGACCTGTAATTTTTTTTTTTCGTGTAAACTCTTCTGTACAATAAAGACGGAAGCTGAAGACGGTTCGCCTGAAATAGAGCCATACTTCCGAATTACCATGAAATAACATGTTTGCCTTAATTTTTCTTATATATATATATATATATGTATATATATGTGTGTGTGTGTGTGTGTGTGTGTGTGTGTGTGTGTGTGTGTGTGTGTGTGTGTGTGTGTGTGCGTATTTACATTTTTTAACATTCTTGTTTTCAACATATTACAAGTGAACTTGATCATTGTTTTCTATTTTTGGCGGTAAATATTCGCCCTCTCAAGATCTTGTTTTCTTTCTTCCTCTCTTTTCTTTCGACTGTTTGCTTTTTATCTAATTATATCCCAATGTTGATTGTACTAAACGCCATTGATTGATTTTGTATTTACCTATGCGAATTAAAGCCCCGAGAGAAAACGAATAAATGGAAGGTCATTTCGGTTTTTTAACATCGGTCGATGCAGTACAAGATCGACGCTTGGAAATATCCCAGTGCCAACAGCGTCAATAAGATTCGCAGATTTCTTTTTTTTTTGTTTCCTCCTAACCAAGTGAACTGACACACACTCGTGCAATGGAAGATGCGTATCAAAAACGAAGTCTAGTGGATAAAAGCATTGGCTGCTTGTTTGTTTCTTTGTTTGTTTGGAGGTTTAACGACCTATCAATCCTTATGGGATCATTTCAGGTCATAACCAATGATTTTTGGGGTAAGGTTATTTTATTTTTACAACATTTTTCTTTTCGAGATTTTATCAAGATTCATTTAGATTTGTTTTTAAGAGCAGGGTCCCCAAGACCTACCCTTGTTATTTAACCCATACTTGGAGGGAAGGGACGGTTTAATACCTTTCCCAAGGGTACAAGTACTTAAGAGAATGCAGGGACTTCGAAATCGGCTCACCAATTTCTCTTTCCGAGCCGATATCCACTGCATCACAACGCACGTCCGTCCCTATACGCTTACAACACCTGGTATTCCCAAGCGGTCACCCATCTAAGTACTGACCAGGCTTAACTTCGCTGATCCAGCGAGAACCGGTGACATTGTTGTATCCAGTAACTTAACCCAAAGAATTGTGAGTTCAATACCTGTTTGCAGCAAGGATAAACAAAACTAATAGTCAGACAATCAAGTGCCATACTTGATACACGCTTTGGGCGATCATGTCTCGAGAGAGACATGACTGACTGGGCAGAAGAGTATAAGTAGTTTACCATTGCTTTCTGCGGCAGACTGGTTGGGTAGACTGGTTGCCGACCAAGGCTATAGAACCCAATCTGTCTTGTTATTTAACCAATAACTGAAGGGAAGAGACGGATTAATACCTTTTGTTGGGACGCCCGCGCCTATTCGGCTATAATGGACTATTCCATTACTATGTAAAGTAATGGTGGCATCTACGTCATCGACAGCCGGATCGACAAGTCAGTCGTAGACTTCCGGTGACGACCCGGAAGTACCCATTGCTCATACTACGTCTTACGACGGTTGAGGCGATTAACCTTTATTCTTGTATTGGATACTAATAACCTTTGTAAATACTATTTTCACGGAATACAACAATTAACCTATTCCTGTTGTTGAGTTATTTATTCTTACTCACGACATAACACCTTTCTAGGTTGCCATTGCTTTCTGCGGTAGACTTCTATAGCTTTGATCGGCAACCAGTCTACTGCAGACACGCAATGGCAACCCACTGTGGGATTATCTACCCGGTCTGTCATGTCTCTTTCGTATGGCACTTAATTGACTGAGGAAAACTGTCCCTTGACAGTTCAGCCATATATTCAGATTACTAAAGGAAAATAAATAAATATAATTAATTTTTTGAAAGATTTCTTTTGCTTAAATTGGATTAGGAAACAGATCAGAAAAATTGACAGAAAAAGTGTGTTGAAAAGGACTATTTAGTCTTTATTTTGTAAGTAGGTTCTACGTTGCGGAGTGGTCAAGGCACTTCATATCTAATAAGAATCAGATTCGTTTCTTGTCAGCGGGAGTGGATATTTTTCTAATAAGATATACTATTTATTAATAAGAACAAACTATCTACTCAAACATACGTATCCATTAAAAATGATGTTTAAACAAATAAATTATATATATATATATGTGTGTGTGTGTGTGTGTGTGTGTGTGTGTGTGTGTGTGGAATGGGGACTATCAATTTCACGCCTCAAGCAATTTTCATTTCATGTCCTGAATACCCATTGAATCGTAAACTGTGTTGATTCCCATCCACACTGATTATATAAACATGGAAAGATGAATGTCAGTTTCACGTCTCAAGCAATGTTCATATAACTTCCTGAATATAGCTTGAATCGTGAAACTGATACACGATATACAGTGATCATTTCTATGTCCACACTGACTGTATCTAGGAACGCTCTCTCTGATTCTCTTCCCCTATAAATATACTAAATGTTAAACAATATTTTCAATGTGCATATATACACGCAAATACACACAAAGACTACGCATATATATGCATTCAGCAATGAATTAAGCTCTTTCGGTGACTGGTGTGTGTAAAATCCGCTTATATACAACACGCTAAATTTCCCTTATCTGATTCCAAACGCCTATAATTAGCGACTCCGACTAACACCAAATCGATCAACAGGCTTGTATGTGGATCACGAATATACATATATATAAAAAAAAATTTAGGCAGACATGTTACTTCATGGGAAATCGGAAGTATGGCTTATTTCAGGCGAACCATCACGAAATATCTCCTGTACAATAAAATCTCCTGTACAATAAAGACGGAAGCTGATGATGGTTCGGCTGAAATAGACTTACACTCCGATTTACCATGAAATAACGTGTCTGCCTAAATTTTTTCTTATATTTGCTCTATATTTATTTATATACATATGTATTTAGAGCTCTGTTAGAGAGTTATCCTATCGTTGTATGTACAGATACTCCTTTGGATTCTTCTATATCTACACCGCATACTTATATATATATATATATATATATAGATAGATAGATAGATAGATAGATAGATAGATAGATAGATAGTACATTATAATTTCCACTGGCCGAAATCAATTGGAAAATATCTAGCTTCCGGCAGATAGAATGTTATTGTTAAACAAATAAAAATTCAAATATGTCCGCTAATGCCAGTTTCGTAATTTTCCGTATAATTCGTAATAATAATAATAATAATAATAATAATAATAATAATAATAATATATATATATATATATATATATATATATATATATGTAAGAAAGAGAAATGGCAACACACACAGAAAGAGAGAGAGATAGAGAGAGAGAGAGGGGGAGAGAGAGAGAGACAGGTAATGAGAAAAACAGGGAGAGAGAAGGAGTTAAAGAGAAAGTATTAATAATTACTTTGGCGAGACTAATTAATTCTTTTAAAAAATCCGTTTGCTTTATTGCTTTTTTTTTTACTTCGTGATCGGTACTTGGAAACGAGAAGTTGCCACTGCCGTGATGTCTTCCACTCAGCTAACCTTCGATATCTCATACGAAATCAAGTAAAATGAATCAACATTGATAGTGAAGAAATTTACGACTAGCAATTTAGAGGACTTGATGCAAATATTTATGACTTGTGACAAAAGTCACATAAATCTTTTCTCCTGGTAACAAACAAAAGAAAAAATCGTACCCTTTCATATGCGATCATTAGTCAGCGAAGGAAGCCGCTTTATAAAGAGGTCGTTAGCTTCATTTCAAATAAGAAGAGACTTTCAGATATCAGATCAAGTTTCGAAGGAGAAATGAGTAAATTAAGTTTGAATTAACGAAGGCTTTCAATTAATGTTTTAATTGCTTTCTTTAATGGAGTCCTACATTCTTTTTTGAAATGTTTAGATTAAGAAAACATAGAAAATAAACTAACGTAGTCTGTCTTAAGAAAAGTAATTGGTTAAAGTAAAAACACTGTTAAGTCGAAAAATATACGCATGTGAATATCTATGCATAGATGATAGCCTTAATGTTAAATAGGTCATTTTTTTCGTCAGAAATTCGTTCGCATTTACAATTTACTCATGAATTTCTGTGTAACTCTGCTTTAATAATAGTAATGTTGTTAAGAATAAAGATTATTGAAATTCTATGTAATATCTAATTACTGTATGACTGCGTTATGGTGCAGTGGATATCGGCTCGGAACGAGAAATCGGGGAGCCGAGTTCGAATTCCAGTTGAATTCATTGCATTCACTTACGCGCAAATACCCTTGGGAAAGGCATTAATCCGTCCCTTCCTTCTAGTTATGGGTTAACTAACAGGACAGATTGGGTTCTATAGCCTTGGTTGGCAACCATTCTACCGCAGAAAGTAATGGCAACCTACTGCAGGATAATCCTCTGCCCAGTCAGTCATGCCTCTTTCGGGACATGATCGCCCATGTGTGTTTCACGTATGGCACTTAACTGAATGACTGATATAACAGAGAATGGTACACAATAACTTTAAGATTAACCACACTGTACTAGGATGCAGATTATAACTGAGAATAAAGGCACAATATCTGTAATGAAAAAGAGTCTTGAAGCGACGGACATGTGATTTCTGCTAACGAATGTTGTGAATATCAAGGATATAGCATAAAAACAATGGTGAAATTTTAAGAAAGATAGGTAGCACAAGTAAACTTGAGCGTAAAATTCATTCTTGAGTAGCTGCTGTTCGGAGATTCATGGTAAATTCTACCTTATATCGTTTTTATTATTTCCACTGAAAATTAAGGAAGTTTTCACACAAACCTTCGCCACTAAAGTCAAACAAACTGTTATTATTTCGAATGAAAAATAGGAATGTTTCGACAAAGTCTTCTCAACTATAGTAAAATCATCTGTTATTAATTTCACTGAAAAAGAGGGATGTTTCGACACAAGCCTTCGCCTCTACAATCAAATCTGTTATTGTTTCCACGGAAAAAAAGGGATGTTTCGACACAAGCCTTCGCCTCTACAGTCAAATCTGTTATTGTTTCCACGGAAAAAAAAAAGGATGTTTCGACACAAGCCTTCGCCTCTACAGTCAAATCTGTTATTGTTTCCACGGAAAAAAAGGGATGTTTCGACACAAGCCTTCGCCTCTACAGTCAAATCTGTTGTTGTTTCCACGGAAAAAAAGGGATATTTCGACACAAGCCATCGCCTCTACAGTCAAATCTGTCATTGTTTCCACGGAAAAAAGGGATGCTTCGACACAAGCCTTCGCCTCTACAGTCAAATATGTCATTGTTTCCACGGAAAAAAGGGATGTTTCGACACAAGCCTTCGCCTCTACAGTCAAATCTGTTATTGTTTCCACGGAAAAAAGGGATGTTTCGACACAAGCCTTCACCATTATAATCAAATCATCTGTTAGGGATGTTTCGCTACAAGCCCTTGCCACTATAGTCAAATCATCTGTTATTATTTCCATTGAAAAATAGGGATGTTTCGAAACAAGCCTTTGCCAATATAGACAAATCATCCGTTAATATTTCCACTGAAAAATAAGAAAATTTCGACAAAGTCTTCTCAACTATAGTAAAATCATCTGTTATTAATTCCACTGAAAAATAGGGATGTTTCGACACAAGCCTTTGCCTAGAGTTTTATAACAGTAACAGAAGATTTGACTGTAGTCAGTCAAATCTTCTGTTATTGTTTCCACGGAAAAAAGGGTTGTTTCATCACAAGCCTTTGCCATTATAGTCAAATCATCTGTTAGGGATGTTTTCTAAACAAGCCTTCGCCAATATAGTCAAGTCATCTGTTATTTCCACTAAAAAATAGGAATGTTTCCACACAAGCCTTCGTCAATATAGTCAAGTCATCTGTTATTTCCACTAAAAAATAGGTATGTTTCCACACAAGCCTTCGTCAATATAGACAAATCATCCGTTAATATTTCTACTGAAAAATAGGAATTTTTCGATACATCTGTTATTATGTCCACTACAAAATACGGATGTTTCAACACAAGCATTCGCTACTATCGTCAAATTATCTGCGTTTTTGGTGTAGTGATATGGTTATAAACTGAACAAAATGTCCCATATTACAAATGGAAAGAGGAAAATTCACACAAATATCAGATTATTTGGCAACATTATCATTAACTCCATATTTGCGATTATCAGATTAATTTTCATAGAATAATATCTGGTTTCTAAATCTATCTATCTATCTATCTATCTATCTATCTATCTATCTATCTATCTATCTATCTTGGCCATTGTTCACATCTATCTATCTATCTATCTATCTATCTATCTATCTATCTATCTATCTATCTAGGCCATTGTTCACATCTATCTATCTATCTATCTATCTATCTATCTATCTATCTATCTATTTAGGTCATTGTTCATATCTATCTATCTATCTATCTATCTATCTATCTATCTATCTATCTATCTATCTAGGCCATTGTTCACATCTATCTATCTATCTATCTATCTATCTATCTATCTATCTATCTATCTATCTATCTATCTAGGCCATTGTTCACATCTATCTATCTATCTATCTATCTATCTATCTATCTATCTATCTATCTATCTATCTATCTAGGCCATTGTTCACATCTATCTATCTATCTATCTATCTATCTATCTATCTATCTATCTATCTATCTATCTATCTATCTAGGCCATTGTTCACATCTATCTATCTATCTATCTATCTATCTATCTATCTATCTATCTATCTATCTAGGCCATTGTTCACATCTATCTATCTATCTATCTATCTATCTATCTATCTATCTATCTATCCTATTGTTCACATCTATCTATCTATCTATCTATCTATCTATCTATCTATCTATCTATCTATCTATCTAGGCCATTGTTCACATCTATCTATCTATCTATCTATCTATCTATCTATCTAGGCCATTGTTCACATCTATCTATCTATCTATCTATCTATCTATCTATCTATCTATCTATCTATCTAGGCCATTGTTCACATCTATCTATCTATCTATCTATCTATCTATCTATCTATCTATCTATCTAGGTCATTGTTCACATCTATCTATCTATCTATCTATCTATCTATCTATCTATCTATCTATGGTCATTGTTCACATCTATCTATCTATCTATCTATCTATCTATCTATCTAGGCCATTGTTCACATCTACATCTATCTATCTATCTATCTATCTATCTATCTATCTATCTCACTAATAATACGTCAATAATACTTCGCGGAAATCTTGATGAAAATTTTACTAACGATAAGCACACGTCAAAAACACTACACCACCAGCTTTTATTAAATCATGTTGTGAAGATTCTATCGTATATTCCTCTACCACGACTGACATCGACGCAAGAACTTCCCCAAATCAATATGCTTGCAACCATCAAACATAATGAGCGTTTTCAACTTTCAAACAGATTAAACTTCATTTATTCACAGCCTTTAGATTTGTACACAGCATAAACTTTATGGAGGCCTTTATAATGATAAGAACTGTGAATAACCGTCATAATCTAAAAAGCATTATTAATATTTTTTTTGTCTGAGAGATCTCACTCATGGGTGAAAAAATTGTTTTTGCAGACTGAGGTTGATGTTACCAAGCAAACTGATTCTCTTTACGCATGGCCGATTTAACAAATCTCCTTGCTTTTTTTTTTTTTTTTTAAGAGACAAAATAAAGAAAAAGTTAATGGAACATATTTTTATTCCTTTTATAAATAATTCGCCGGTTATTTAAACGAAAGAATTGTTGCATATTTATGTTTCTTTAAACATTAAACATTTAAACATTAAACATTAGCCTCAGATTCGTTTAAGGATGATATTAGAATAATTTTAATTTTGAGACAGACCATAAAGAAGTAAAGACTAATTAAATATCCAATATACCAAACACACACATAGTCACCATTCCATATCCCCCCCCACATATATATATATATATATATATATATATATATATATATATATATATATATATTATATATTGCCAATTGAATAATTGTAAATGAAAATAGAATGGTTCTTTTGTTAAAACTGCACAATAACATGTGCATCAAATGAATTTATAAATATTTAACAATTATCTATATTGCAGTTTCATCAATGAAAGAATGAAGAAAATTTAGGTGATTCGGACGAATTCATCTTTGCTTCCTTGCCTTGTAAAATTTTGTAGAGTAATAATAACAAAAGAACCATTCTATTTTCATTCAGAATTATCCACTTGGCAATAAATAGTAAAATAAAATGAAATATATTTTTTCTTTTAAAAAACTGGGTTAGCCTAATAATTATGGCCGATAGTGTATATATATATATATATATATTACTTTAAATGTTATTTCCAGTGAATGCTCGTATTCGATTATTTATTAAATAGTGTATTTATTTTTGCCTACCGGCCTGAATACTTATTAGAGAAGAAAACTTGCTCACCGGTTTTATTCGAACCAGCGTCTATCTGGTCAGAAGTAGCAATGGTTAAATTCTATATGCTTTGAAATACTGCGCTACAGGCCGAAAGTATACTTTCATGCGAAAATCCTCTCGTTCTCAACGATTTCGCGAAATTTTCAATACTCCACAGTTTCGTATCCAAACGTTAACAAAAAGGAATTTTCTAGAAAGAAATAATGGATTTTTTTATTAATCCAACAAATATATACATGTATATAGTCATCCGCAGATAGAACTGTTTCGCAGCTCATCAGTACGGTTAGATATCCGATTGCTTTTTACCCAGGATCGAAACCCGACCGAATTGGCGTCTGTCAGCTATACTACCTCTGAGCTATGGGCGCTCAGTAGAAGTAGGCAGACGTTTTAGCGTGTAGATTATCACACCCAATAGCTGAGAGTGTTCTAATTTAGTGCCGAATGAACGATGCGTAGATGCTAAAGTAGCTACTGTTTTTCAAAGTCTACCATTCTTTCAGAGTGCTCAACCAGGGTGTGATATATATATATATATATATATATATTCAGATACTTCAATCCAAGCGGAAAAAGCAGGAAGGTAAATTCCAAAAACCCGATCCTATTATGTTTTATCTTTTTCTTTTTCTTTTTTTAATTTCTTTGCAAATCTATTTAAAAAGGAAAATTAGACTGATTTTTCTCCAGTTTCTGAAAGGATTTTTTTGTTGCTGAGGTGATGTGTTATCCCCCGTGGGTATTTTCATATCAAAATGGTCATCCAACATCCTTGAATTAATCCTATTTTAATTTTTATATATATATATATATATATATATAGTGTGTGTGTGTGTGTGTGTGTGTGTGTGTGTGTGTGTGTATAGTGTATATAGTGCTTTTGATCAGACCCGATATGATATCGCGGTATCGATTTCCAATATCGGAGTTAAATAAATCATCCAAAGATAAATTAACCTAAGTAAGTCCATTAAAACTTATTGTACCCATCGGGAGTAAAATTGGAGAAAATGAGACATATTGATGGCTAAATATCGGTTTTTAATCAGATTTGATAGAATATCGAGGGATATCGATTTCCGATATCGATGAAGATGAGTCGTCTGAGAAGATCTACTAACGTTTTAGACTAAAAATTATAATTTTACCAAGTTAGAGCAAATTCTGCAGCAAGAACCACGATCTTGAAATCTTGATCTTGATCAGACCTGATCGGATATCGGGGTATCGATTTCCGATATAGGTGAGAAATAATATATTTGTGAATATGTAGAATATTTGTGTGAAGTGTGGTGAGAATCAGATAAAAATTGTGGATTTGTATAAAGGACACACACACACACACATGCACACACACACACGTTTTAGATACATAGATAATTAATGAAGAAAATAGATAAAAGTGTATATAACACCATAATACCTAGGGTTACTTGACAAAATTCAACGGAGAATCTGTAATGTAATCGATCCCGACTTGGTAGCTCAGATGCAGTCACTTTCTCACCGGCGCAATGTGGCTTCCCTGTGTCTCTTCTACAAATACTTTTACGGCTTCTTCTCCGAACTTAGCTCTCTGTTGTTCCTTATGTATGAATTTACACGAGCCATAAGATTAGCAACTAGGTCCCACCCTTTTACTGTGAAACCAATAAAATGTAAACACAAATTCTACTCCATCAGCTTCTTTTCTCGCATTTCCCGCTTGTGGAATTCCCTTCCGTTTACTTGCTTCCCCTTCAGCAAGAAGGGGAAGCAAGAATTTAAATGTAAATCAGTAGTTTCCGTCCACTCCATTCTTGTCAGTATTCTCATTCTTCTCTTAACCACTTCCTGACACCTCCTGTAACCTGTCACTCTTTCTCATGACTTTCATCCTATGTAACCCCCTGCGCACCAGTGGCAGTAAACCATCTTGCTTGGGGTGACATGATTATAAAAAAGTACTACTGGCACAAATTATAAAGAAAAATGTATTTTTTGTTATAAACGTATCGCCCCAGGCAGGGCATTATACTGCCACTGTTGTGCAGGGGCTTACATAGGAGGAAAGTTATGAGAAGGAGTGATAGAATAAAGGGGGCGCCAGGAAGCAATTAGGAGAGGGATGAGAATACTACAGAAATGAGATGAGAGCAAGACACAGAGAGAGAGAGAGAGAGAGAGAGAGAGAGAGAGAGAGAGAGAGAGAGAGAGAGAGAGAGGATGCAAGTTAATGAGATATAAGAGGACTATTGACTTTACTTTTAAATTCTTGGATATTGTAGTTGTCGGGAAAGCAAGTAAAATGAAGGGAATTCCACAAGCGAGAAGTGGGAGAGAAGATGATGAAGGAGTAAAATTTGCGTTTACGCCTTATTGGTTTCACAGTAAAAGGGTGGAACCTAGTTGCTAATCTTGTGACTCGAGTAAATTCGTATATAGGGGACACAAGTTCATTAGAGCAAAGGCCGTGAAAGTACTTGTAGAAGAGACACAGGGAAAGTACATTGCGCCGGTGAGAAAGTGACTGTAGCCGAGCTGCTAAATCGGAATCGATCACATTGCAGTTTCTCCGTTGAATTTTGTCATGGATCCCTAGGTGGGTAGCAGGAGCACCCGACCAGATATGTCAGCAGTATTCAATGCACGGGTGGATGGTCGATGTGTATATCCCGTTTGTACTGTTTATTGAAAATCAAACCAAAATGCTTGCATTGGATAAAGTATTACATCATAATATAGCGAAACTGTTCAGTATAATTTCCCTGTGAAGTGAAATAAAGTCTTACTTGTGTTAATAACAATGTGTTTGCTCCGTGCATCTTGCCCATATACAGGCTGTAAAGCTTCAAAAGATTATAAATTTTACAAGGTCTTGTTATAAGGCCTTCATTGATTACCGGAAGGAAATTCCAACGGGACGATTTCGAACCTAAACGTAATTTTTTAAACACATTTCCTGAAAAAAAAAAAAATAAAAAAAAAAAATAAAAAACGGCAGTGATTTGAAAAAAGAATATTTTGCATTTTGATTTACCATGTCAGATCCAAACCTGCAAATTTTGTTCAATACCACGATTCTGAAAGCGACATGCCCTACTATAGACAAAGTAGGCTATTATACAAATATAAATGGTAAGTGGAGAAGCACGCCATCGGGAGTCAGTTCCACAAAGCGGCAGCTAGAGAGATATTTGTTACAAGATATTGTTACTGTCAAGTTCTGACAACGGTTTTATAAATTTTGCATATTTTTTATTATTACAATTGATACTTCCAGAAATAACACGGTGTAATTAAAAAGCAAAATTATAGAGCGTACACAAAGACAAATATTTTCAACAAATAATTGAACAGAGTGTCATTGTACTGATTAGAAAATTATTAAAAAATATTACTGACACATGCTTGCTCCGTGTTTTGAAATTAGTTTTGGAAGTCGTTCAGTTATTAATGTTCTGAGCAGTTGAGTGACCATGTAGGAAACAAACTGCACAGAATTTTCTTCGCCAATATAAACCACTGTGTACATTTTTGACACTCGTGCAAATCCAGACCGTTTACTTGTTTTCTTCTCGTTCAAACCAGACTTATTTCTACCATTTGAACAACCGTGCATTCCAAATATATGATTTACGAGTATTCCAATGCCACAAAAATGACGGCATAATATTTGAGAGGATTATTAGCTCTTTCTTTTCAAGGTATCCCCCCGCGAGCGTGACAGGAGATATATATATATATTAGCAGTATAGCCCGGCGTTGCTCGGGTGTAATGAAAGTTTTAAAACAAATACATGGTCCTTGAGCTCAGACTCTTTGGACGGTGGCACGAAAGAATAAAAAGCAATAATTGTTTCCAGTTAAAACGAAACCGTAGACTAAAAGAAAAAGGAGTGGATGTATGTCAAATTTTGGTTTCCTGGTATCCATATCAAATAAGTTTTTTTGAAGGCTAAATAAGTCCTCTGAGTAAATGGTATCATGACTGAGACTAAGAACTACAATTATACCTACTTAGAGCCAAACCCGAAGCAGAAACTAAAATAAATGTGTTGAAAAAATACACACATACAGGCAGATAAACAGACAGACAAAATGAGTGTATCAAATTTGATTAAAATCGGACCACTCCTTCAATAAGCTGATTTTTTCGATTATCGATTTTCAATATTTATCTGAGATACCTCGACACAAAACCTAACTAAGAACACTCGCAGACGCTTATAGTACAACTGTAAATTTTCAAGAAAATCAGTTCAGCCGTTTCGGAGTCTATAGGTAACGGACTCGCACACATGCACACACACAGACAAAGTTCCATTTGTAAATAAGTTTATATATATATATATAAACTAAAATGGAAAAGACCCAGGCATAACGTAGAGTAGAGTGAAAACAGCGAAACCTTACGGCGTTGGCAAAATATGTAGACTGTGCCAGGAAAAATGGTTAGCGATTATGCTATTCCCTAACAAAAATGAATTATTGAATAAAAGAACAGAAATTATGACTAAGCGTAACTATACCAAAAAAATGCATATTAGCTTCATACAAGCATGGATGAAAACGTTATAATTTCTTGTAATTTTAAAAATTGCGCGTTCAAAAATTCCCTGTTATGTGAGCGTCTTAAAAAACGATAAACAGTAAAATCAGTTATTGCAAAACGCCTGAAGACATCACTAATGGTAGAAACCTAGGCTGCGTAATAAGTTGTTTACAAATGAAGAATATCACACTGATGAGCTGTGATACAGCAAAACAGGGTTGTATGTGGATGACAAATATATATATATATATATATATATATATATATATATATATATATGCATCTTTATGCAATTCAGCACTTTAAAGTGCGTGATATTTTCGCGTGATATTTTCACAGAAATGAAATGGTGATTCTGAAATTTTTTTAAAAATCAAAGTGATTAAGTTATATCAATAAACGGTAAAATAATTTGTTTTTAAAGAAGTCAATAGATTTCCTTTTTGGATACGACATCTTTTGGAATCGATAGACGATGTTAGGAAAATTTTACTCATATGATCTACGTTATCCGGCCTTTCCACAAGAAGATGTTTTTGAAATGAGTTGCCTTTTCCCTCCGTTTTTTAGTCATTGATTCAAATATTTTTCATTATTTATTTTTCTTATAACAGATTTTTCTATATAATTTCACGTATTAGCCGATTTAGAGTTTTTACCATATCGCTGAGGCGCATGGAATGACTACATACATACATACCTACATACATACATACATACATGTCTATTAAGATAGCAATCATTTATTAATACAATTGGGTTAATGATGGAAGAATGGGATATTCGTGTATATTTTTGGTTCACACTTTTACTTACATATAAAAGAAAGAATATCGGGTTTAAATAAGCGTAAATATTGTACGAACGTCTGAGATCCAATGCGAGGAATTTTAAATGTGAAGTGTTTGTGCAAAATTTATGCTCTTTGAATCTCGACATGTTTGCCATTCTTGGTAAATAAAATAGATCTTTCTCCCTCTACTTTTCCCTATCTATCTATCTATCTATCTATCTATCTATCTATCTATCTATCTATCTATCTATCTATCTATCTCATTCTGTTTACTCACTTCTATCTATCTATCTATCTATCTATCTATCTATCTATCTATCACTCACTCTCTATCTCTCTCTCTCTTTATATATATATATATATATATATATATATATAGTCGCTTTCTCACCGACGCAGTGTGGCTTCCTTCTGTCTCTTCTACAAATACTTTCACGGCTTCTGCTCCGGTGAACTTATATGATATTCCTCGAGCCACAACTAGGTCCCACCCTTTTACTGTGAAACCAATAAACTGTAAACGCAAATTCTACTCCACGGCTTTTTTTCTCGCAATTTCCGCCTGTGGAGTTCCCTTCCGCATACTTGTTTTCCCAACTGCTATAATCTCCAAGAATTTAAATGTAAAGTCAATAGTCATCTCCTGTCTCACTAACTTACATCCTCTCTCTCATGCTTTATTCTTTGTCCACCCCACTCTCATCAGGATTCTCTTCCTTCTCCTACTCTCTTCCTGACACCTCCTGCAACCTCTCACTCTTTCTCTTAAGATTTCTCTTATGTAACACCCTGCACAACAGTGGCAGTAAAATGCCTTGCTTGGGGTGATACGATTATAAATATATATATATAATATATATATATAATAATCTTTCTACCTCTTTATAGTCTTTCACTGTTTCTTTACCTTATGCATATATATATATATATATATATATATATATATATATATATATATATAAGGAATATAGTAATTTAGTAAGTTAAGTGCGATCATATGTGATTGGGTGATCATGTTTCGAAAGAGACATGACTGACTGGGGAGAAGATTTTTCCGCAGTAAATTGCCATTATTTTATGCAGTAGACTGATCACCAACCCAGTTTGTCCTGCTATTTAACACATAGCTGGAGGGAGAAGAGGTGGATTAATACATTCCCCAAGGGTATTTGCGCATACGTGAATGCAATGAATTCAACTGGAACTCGAACTCCGCTCTTCGATTTGACATTTCCAGCCAATATCCACTGCACCACAGCGCAAGTAATTAGATAACTCTAAAATTTATTCTTACCAACTTCGATTTAAAATTCAGCTGCTTGCATACTAGTTGTAAAACCGTACAAATGACTATTTATAAATGTAGTTGACAAATTACTTCACAGATGGGACTGATTTCATTCATATGAGTACAAAATTCGTTACATTCCTATATGTTATAATCACTATCTGATTTAACTCATGGTTTTGACCAATCAGAAACCAGACCACGGAGAAAAAAAAAACTGGCATTTCTACATGTCCTTCTTGGTCACCCAAAAATAGAAAAAAATTATAAATCGATCACCTAATCAGAAATAATGGACAGCTATTAATAGGCACATATTAATTGATGCTTTGATCGGTCTAAAAAATAAAAATAAAAATCGTTATCTTAAAACAGCAGAGATTAAAAAATAAGTGTAGGACTTTGGACAAAAAATATATCAAGAAAAAACCTCAAGACAAAATTAGTCTTGGTATTTAGCCAAGCGATCTTCTTTGACTTAGAAAAGTGGTAGAGATTTTGGCTTGTCTGATAAATACGATGGCTTTACAAAAAAAAAAAAAAAGAAGCTCTATGTCAATAGATATGATGCACACCAGATTAATTGATATATTTTTTTAACGTATTGAAAATTGGCGGATATCAACGTCTTCATTTTGATTGACAGATTGATTTGTGTTTCAGTTTGAAGTTTGTTTAACGGCATATCAACACATTTGTGGGTTATTTAATGCCAAAAAGGTCAGTTTTTAAGGTATTTTTTCAATGTTCGGTTATACTGAGAAGGTTGATTTGATCAGATTTTAATGAAAATTGCTTGTTTTTATTCTTTTTTATTTAAAAAAAAACTGAAAATATCTTCTAGTTTTGTATTAAAAATGTTCTGCTGAGAATATTTTTTTTCCTTCAAAAATTTGTTACGGTAATAATTTTTTCTTAAAAATTTATTGTTGGTTATATTTTTCATTCAAAAATGTATATTTTTTTTATAAATGTCTATTTTTACGTATATATTTCTATAAAAGTGTATTTTTATAATTTCATAGTGTTTTGACTCCAGTTTGGGGGTTAACTATTTGCCCATAGCTGGGAACCTAACAGGTGCTACCACTCCGGGTCAGGGTGGACCTGAGAACAACATAAAGAGTAAAACTCAACGGTTTATTCTACCTTTACATTGAGGCAATTCTGATAGAATGAGAAGTCCTAGCAGGATTCACTATTAGCGGCTACAATCATATACAGATGACTCAATGTTGATAGCAGACACGGAACGGATACTACAAAACCCCAATAGATATTAGTGTAGGAAAATGAAGAGAAAGGGCTAAATATTAATTGCAAGAAAAGGGAATGCATGGTTGTTAGTAGAAGGAACTTCAGAATGCAAATTACACATTGGGGATACCAAAATCAGCTAAGAGGTGGTTCCATGCTTCTCACAACCTCCCAATCAGAGGCCTGGCTGCCGGATGCAGTTTACCATCATGCCAAGAACCACTTTCTTATACGTTGTATTTGCTTTTCATGTTTTTTTTTCTGTAAGGTTTTTCCACTTGAAAAACCTGATATTACGTCTAGTCAAGTTCCAAGTAAACATATTTCCAAACCAATATCAACTCTCTTACCTGAAGTGACATTTTTAATATCAAATAATTCTGGATACTATTTTTTATAAAGTGCTTGTATTTGAACATTTAAAATGATATAGGAATCTTTAATTTTATTTAAAGACGATACATAGCAAGACGGGTTTTCTTGTCCAGAGCATTAAATGCAATTCATTTGGTGTTTATTTTTATCCGGCTTTGTAAATAAAATTAGAATTTTGATTGCAATACTAATGGCAATATTAGCTGTTTCCTTATAAGGAAACGATCAGTATTCATTGTCCGAATAGCCAGTGCTTTATAAAAACTATTTAGGAGGACAAAAGACATTCTCATCAACTGCATGCATAAAATCCAAGCACAGAAAATTAGTAAAAAATACTTCAGTGATGGAACGAGAAATCTTTGTGGACAACCGGCAATAGTAGAAATATCGAAGGATGATAAATATTAGAATCTGGAGAAATATTAGAAATACGAGTAATATTAGAATCAGCCCAGACTAAATCGAACTGAAACAAAACTGAATGACCAGACAGACTTGTAATAGAGATACTGGACGCCATAGATGATTACGGTATTGACATGATTAAATATATAATAAATGAAATATACAACACTGGTGTGGTACCAGAATACCTAAGTAGATCCATTTTCATAGCAATGAAAAGCCATGTGCAAACGAATGTGGACAACCTCGGAAAATGAGTCCAATGAACCATTGATCGCGCAGACCGGAAATAGGACAGTAGGAGTGCAGGTTCGTTAAACACGCTAGAACAAGGAATGCAATATTTATGCTCTGGATGATATCAGAGAAAGAAATATATATTCAAAAGGATGTATAGTTATGTTTTATAAATTATGCAAAATTATTTTATGAAGTACATAACAGTGAACTATTTGAACTGCTAGGTAACCTTGATATATTGCATGGAACTCTTCAGATAAACTTGACATATTTGCGAAAAATATTAGAATAACCCACAAACTATACTGTTATCTAATCGCCTGCATACGGACAGAAGATGAATTCAGTAAATATATAAATAATATAAAAGACTGTCAGAAAAGAATTATTCAACCTAAACAAAGTATTTAAAACAGAAAAAAATATTAGAAACAAAGAAAAATGTAGTAGTTGTAATATCAGTCCTCCTACAAGTGAATGCTGGTCAGAGAGGGTTGTTGAAAAAATTTGTATCTACTCAACGGATTATTCTACCTTTACATTGAGACGATTCTGAGAGAATGAGAAGTCCTAGCAGGATTCACTATTAGCGGCAACAATCATCTACAGATGACCCAGTGTTGATAGCAGACACGGAACGGATACTACAAAACCCCAATAAATAATAGTGTAGGAAAGAGAAGAGAGAGAGAGGGCTAAATATTAATTGCAAGAAAACGGAATGCATGGTTGTTAGTAGAAGGAACTTCATAATGCAAATTACACATTGGAGATACCAAAATCAAACAAGAAAAACAACTTGAATATCTAGGAAGTGCTTAAATAGAGGACAGAAAGTGCGGCATTAAATTTCGAAGGCGGGTTGGGATAGCGTAATCTGCCCTACAAAGATAAGTATTTAGAAACAGAACATTTAATTAGAAGTAAAGTAAAGAATACTGAAATATTACGTAATAACTGTTCTCCTACATGAGATTGAATGTTGGATAAACAAGGCTGTCAGATAAGAATGTGTTTTCTAAACGGATTATTCAATCTATACATTTAGTCGATTCTGAATAAGAGATCCTACCAGGATTCACTTGTAGAAAAGGAGTGCGTCAGCCACACATGGTACAAGGTTACTTCCAAACATAGCCGATAATCTCCACATTTACAGATATCATCAGTCAGTCAGTCAGTCAGTCAGTCAGTCGGTTAAGTGCCATACGTGATACACGCTTTAGGAGATCAGGTCTCGAAAGAGACATGGCTGACTAGGCAGAAGATTATCCCGCAGTAGGTTACCATTACTTTCTGCGGTAGACTGGTTGCCAGCCAAGGCTATAGAATCAAATCTGTCCTGTTATGTAAACCATAACTGCAGGAAAGAGACGGACTGATACCTTTCCCGAGGGTATTTGCGCGTAAGTGAATGCAAGGAATTCAATTGAAATTCGAACTCGGCTCCCCTATTTGTCGTTTCGAGTTGATATCCACTGCACCACAACGCGCATCCGCCTTACATCTAGTACTACTCATAAATACTCTTACGATTTTATATAGAGTTGCATCTTGAATATGGTAAAAATTAAGCCATTTTGTTTTTTATTTTTATTTATTTTTATTTTTATCCTCTTTTATTTTGCCCGTTTTTGTATCATTTCTAACTTTCATGTCTAATTTGAAAGATTTTTTCCTAGCAGAAATCTCTTTGACTAGACTTAAAACTTAGCAAGTCACTAACCTCTTCTTTTTTTTTTTCAATTGGAGTAGATAGACTAAACTATCGCCCGGTTCACACTGCACCCACGTCTATTGAACAGGTGAAGAGGCTCATCCCTTGTTACTTGTTTAGGATGTGGTTTCCGGCTTTCTCTTTTCCAATCTTTTCACTCCTACGTAGCCCCCTACGCTTCAGTGGTGTTACCACCTTGCTCGGGGTGATATGATAAAAAAAAAAAGAAATGTGTATAGTATATATATATATATATATATATATATATATATATATATATATATATATATATATTACAATATTTCCTCTATTTGGCATAAAAATTTCTGCCGGAATGAACGTTTTCTTAAAATGAAGAGGGAACATAATAGAAATAATAATCATAAACATAAGATTACAAACAAATAAATAGATGACAATAAATGTAAGGAGAAGGAGGAAAGAAAAAGGAAAGGAAGCAACTGGAGGGAAAGAGGAGAAAGAGATAGAGTCCAGTTCCAAATATGGGTAGTATCCGTTTGAAGTTATTTTGACCGTCTTAGATGGCATGACCAATTCCCCTGACTTTAGGCGTCTATTTGACCCCATCAGGTCAACCCACTTACTTATACTAACTTTTATCCACATATACCTATGTGTACATTCCCACATATACTTACCCTTTGATTTTATTTAAGTTTACATGTCCACTGATTTCTTATTTTATTTTTTTATCTTTTTAGGTATTAGAGTTTTCATACTCACACTTATATACGCTTCATAGGCGCAGGGCTTCCGTGCGCCTACGTAGTGCGGTGTATATACGCACTCCCATATCACGTTAAATAAATTTTCGTATTCTCAATCTCGCATATATTTATGTACACGAGATATATATGAGAAAATTGGGTACATATTTAAGCTAATATACCCAAACACAATTATATATATATGTATATATATGTGCATATGTACACAAATAAGACCGCATATGCACGCATACACCCATATATATAACTTATAACTTATACAAGTGCTATAGTAGTCTACTATGTCCCCATGTATAAGGACCCTATGTATATTGTTAAATAGTGTAGCTTTGATTTGATTTCAAAGGTGCGACAATACTTGATGTGAAGATACTTTTAGAATAAAAACGATTTACAAAGGTTATATACGAATGAATAATCTGCTGATTCTCTGAAAAAAATGACTGCGGAGATATAAAGTGCATTTTAGTGACGGAATTCATTGAACATTTACAGACTTAAGTAAGACACAAATAGGTATTTGTTTAATCTTTTCATGTTATCGTATCCGTTTTTAAATGGATACCTAAACCACTTATCATCAAACTTCTACATAAATTTAACCAGCTCTCCAAAAACAAAATCATTAAACTCTGCTGAATACTAAGTCATATTGGCATCCATGGCAATGAGATGGCTGATTCAGCAGCAAAAAATCATCACATCAAAATGTATCTGATGTCAAGATCCCCTACTCCAACTCCAAACCAACAATCCACAAATTTATCAGAAATAAATGACAAGAAACATGGAATAATAGCCCAAACAATAAGCTCCAAAATATCCAACCTACCGTCGGCGAATGGTATCCAGGCTACCGTAAGATAAGAAAAGAGGAAGTTACATTAACTAGACTAAGAATAGGACATACCCAGATTACCCATTCATACCTAATGAAAAACAAAGAACCCCCGATATGCACTGCATGCCAGGAACCCTTCACAGTAAAACCCATTTTGATAAGCTGCTACCACTTCAATTCCATTCGATCAAAATATTACAGATCAAACAATTTAAAAGATCTATTTAACAAAGTCGACCCCAGCAAAATATTCCAATTTCTAAAAGAAATTAGACTATATATGAAAATATAAATCCCTTCCATACAAAAACAAAATAAACAAAACACTAACTATTCACCAATGCTCATTACCCTCTTTAAATTTTTTTTTCCTTAAAAGAAAGGTCGAAAACAACCAACTTTCAAAGCTTGAAGACAGACAACTCTAAAAGCACTGAAAGCAAAAACACCTTTTGTCCTTAAATGACCCTTTGGAGATTGATAGGCCGTTAAACACAATCAATCAATTAAATGGGTACCTTTTTTTTTTTAATCATCTCACCCCAAGCAAGGCATTCCACTGCCACTGTTGCGCATGGGGCTACATAGGGGAAGGTAAAGAGAAGGAGTGGTTAGACATAGGGAATGTCAGGAGGAAGCTGATAGATGAGTAAGGATAGCGAGGATGAGGGTTAGGCAGATGGGAAGAGTGCTTGATAGAATGGGAGCAGGTTAGTGTGTTAGGAGGTGTCTATTGACCTTACATTTAAACTCCTGGAGATTGTAGCCATCGGGGAAGCAATCGTTTGGAAGAGAATTCCACAGTCGGGAAGTGCGAGGAAAGAAACTGTTGGAGTAGAAGTTACGGCTGCATTTTATCGGTTTCACTGTAAAAGGGTGCATTCGTTTTCTGTTAACAATTGGATTAAACCAGCCTAAAACGGAATTTTAAAATGCCTCTGGAATGAAAATATAATCTATCTTTTAAAAAATTAATAACAATTTAAAATTTGTTTAAAGCTTCGGAACACAATACTTCTTCTTCTATGTGCATTGTCCCTTCAGGACGTAGGCGATCATAGCTTTCCACGTTTCCCTATCCCTGGTGGCTCTGAGCACGCCTTATCCTGTTACACCATGCAATCCTCGTTCTGTTATCCACCTGATAAGGTCCTTCAAATATGTTATCCGCTGCTTTCCCCTGTCTCTTTTTCCCTTTATCTGGCCTGTTAGTATCAGATTTTCCAAGCCCTCCTATCTCATTGCGTGTCTCAGGAACTTCAGCTGTCTCTTCCTGATGCTCAGTATTAATTTCCTTTTTGTTTCCATCCTTTCCAAGACCTCATCATTGCTCATATGCTCGATCCATGATATTCGCAGCATCCTTCTGTAGAACCACATTTCATTTGGTTCAAGTTTTTCCTTCATCTTTGATGGTATTGTCCAGCATTCACTGCCATATTAAAGGACGGGCATTTTCGCACTTTCCGTCTTCTGTTATAACACTTCATAGGTATTTAAATTTTTGTACCTGCTTGATTCTCGTATCTCCGACTTGTATTTGGCATAATACTTACTTTGGTGATTTTGTAAACTTAGTTTAGATGAGGCAAAAGGTCGAAAGTATGGAGCACCTAGTGAGACTCGAATTCACTTTTCAGTCGTAACTGATCTATTCTTGAAAGCTTGCTAACAATTGCACCACATTTGAGTGCCCAAATGATTTTATAAAGGTAGCTTAGATATGGCACAAAGCAAAATGTGTGGAATACCCCGTGAGAATCGAACTAACTTTTCAATTGCTAACCTATCAAGTCGAAGTGTCAAGTCATTTCAGCAAAAAGACAAAACATTATTTTCGAAAAAAACTTTTTGACAAGAGCTGTAAAAGAGAGGGCATCGTGGAGAGCCATGATTTCCTATCCACTGAACGGACACCGAATATTTAATGATAATGAGATGAAATAAAAAGGGCCGTGCGTGTGTATCTCTACCATCCCTTATCTTCTACTTTGCTTCATAATTTTCTCACCTACATGGTGACAGATTTTCCCAAATAGAAACCAAAAACAACTAAAAATAAGTAAAAACAAAATACGCATAAGAATGTACCAGCTTGCCTCAGTTTCCCTATTATCCGATTTTGTAAATCGACAAAGAAGATTTCTGGGGGGCTTCTCTTCTGAAATTGTTCTCAATCGAATCTACAATTCTTGAAATTGCTACGCCGGTTCCTGTTACTGATTAGAGATGACAAAAACGTTGTCTTTGATAAATTTACGCTTGAGGACTGTCATAAGATCTGTTGTACCTCTATACGCAAACAGTTCAAGATTTGCCAAAATATCGATAAAGATATACCTTCATAGCAAGAGTAATTGGTATGATTACTGCGTTAGAATTCATATATTTAATGCTTAGAAATATATGTAAATGTGCATCTGTTTTCATAAGAAAAGAATATATATTTTTTGTGTATTTAGGCACTCTGTTAATGTCAGATTAAACAAATTGCAAACATTGTGTCTACATATTTTTAATAAAATCCGTTCATACTCACGGATAATCTTTCGCTTTTTATAATTGAAAGATGTCAGAAATGAGCTGTAGCCTTGACAAATGTTATTATCATTCATTTCTCAATGTACCCAAGTACTTTCAATCTCTTTCCGAGGGATGTGAGTTATGGTAACAAAAAACGTTTTCATGCTTTAACACCTTCATGACCATGACATTGCAACAGATAAAAAACTCCATAATTTTAACGTTCTAATGAACGCTAGCAATTTGTCAACCGTTATATTTGAAGCAGAAAAAATAGTATGAAATACATCATTTTTTTAAACTGGGATGGCCTAATAATCATGATGGCCGGTTGTGTATATATATATATATATATATATATATATATATATATATATATATATATATTAATCATATCACCCCGAGCAAGGCGGTAACGCCACTGACGTGCAGGGGGCTACGTAAAAGATATATATATATATTAAAAGTGAAGAAACATTGCTTAGTAATTAGATTGCATAGTTTTCTAGTGACTTTTTGAACAAACTAAAAACATAGATATAAAAACAAACACATGGCAAGTCTAGACATAATATCCTTATGTTCCTGTAGATAAATGCTTAAATCAATTAAAAACACGCTTACCAAAAACAAAAATAACATTACCTCAACCTAGACAGAAAATCCTAAAAATATTTTATTTAATTACTAAGCAATGTTTCTTCACTTTTAATGACATTTTCTATAGACAAAATTTGGTTTACCAATGGGATCGCCTCTCAGCGGTGTTCTCGCTTGTTTATTTTTAGAAATTCTGGTAATATATATATATATATATATATATATATATATATATATATATATATTACCAGAATATATATATATTACCAGTATATATATATATACTATATGCGTGTGTATCTCTGTGTGTGTAAACATGTTCGTTTGTATGACATAGCTTAATGATAAAAATACTTTATAATATATATGTAATCTTCTTTGAAAGAAAGAGTGATTAATGCAAGATTAATCAAATAGATCAAACATTATCCAGTGATATTTTCAGATCAAAATCCGCAACCTATATTTTATACGGATTAATGCACTCATGAATGATATATCCTATTATTTGAGAATCTCTTCTTATTTTGCATGCCTGCTTGTATTTTCGTGTCTCAATGGATATAGAAATTAATTCTATCTTTTCTATCGTTATTTTTTTTCAAATGGAAGTTTTCAAAGGCAGAAACCAATATTTTCGGCTCCTGTTTTATTCTTCATCCAGTATTTAAGATTTTATACAACGGAATGTCTACCTTCAGCGACTTTCTCTCGGGAGTTTTGCTTTATGTCCCCCAATATAATACAGCGTTTCTTCTAACATTCTTTCTAATATGTCCGTAATCGTCTTCTTGCGCCAACCCTGTAAAACTGCATCCGTTTTCTTCTGACCACATAAGCATTAATCAACAGCATTTTTTGTCGACTATCGCCAGAATCTATTCACCATTCTTAGGACATCCGTTTCGCCTCTGGCTAACTGATTATTTCCAGTTCGAAGCTGGTTGAAGTTGACTTTCGACGATTTCAGTCAGTTAAGTGCCATACGTGATACACGCTTGGACGATCATGTCTCGAAAGAGACATGACTGACTGGGCAGAAGATTATCCCGCAGTAGTTTGCCATTGCTTTCTGCGGTAGACTGGTTGCCGACCAAGGCTATAGAACCCAATCTGTCCTGCTATTTAACCCATACTATTTAACCCAGGAAGAGACGGATTAATACCTTTCCCAAGGGTATTTGCGCGTAAGTGAATACAATGGATTCAACTAGAATTCGAACTCGGCTCGCCGGTTTCTCGTTCCGAGCCGATATCCACTGGACCATAACGCACATACTCGACGATTTACGCAGCTCAATTTTGACCATTTTACCTGGTTGACGAATGTAATAAATGAGATCTGTTTTGTCCATGTGGGTAACTCGTGCAAGTGATATGGGTGCGGAAAAATGGAATAGGCAGGCCGAGTACAAATTTCAGTCTGGCCAGGCGTGGTTTGTTCCTGTCTTTTTTATGGCATCTGTCCTCACGAGTTTTTTTTTCCTGGTGCCCGACTGCATGAATTTAAGTCTGCAATTAAAATGAAATCGAGGTCCCACACATTTACTGTTGAAATAGCTAAATATAACCGCCACCTATACTCCTGCACTCTCTTTTCTCGCAATTCCCACCTGTGGATCTTTCTTCCGTTCACTTGCTTCCCTGATAAATAAAAAATAAATTAAAAAATGTAAATATAACGCCAATCGTCATCTTCTATCGTCTTGAATAACGTTCATCTTTTATCCTTTCTTCAATTCTCACTATGTTCAGTCTTTTCTCTTCTTTTCATTCCAGGTGATCGTCTGCTTATTTACTTTTGGCAACAACCTTTCTTTTCAATATCTTTCATTAAATCTGACTGACAATGACAATTTATATTTTGTTTTTTTTTAGCAGTTCTTACATTATTTTTTGTTTTGTAAGAGTAAAAGAGTGTAAAACTTGTTCATATTATCCCTTGTCCGAAGCGTTTTCGGCAACTTCATTAGCCATTTTCAATGGGATTTTGTTTAGTGGCTGTTAAGTATTTTATTTTATGTTTGGTATCCTTAAGAATACTAATACGAATTTTTATTACGAGCCTTCGCGTGTTGAAAGCGGGTGGAATTCGTGTGACTGTCTTTCTGTTTGTTAAAACGCTCAACCCACCATTCCCATTGTCAAATAAGGTGAGATTGATAATAGGAGAAAGGTGCTTAATATGAACGGACTCTTTTATAACGTGTTGTTTCCGGTAATGTGATTACTATAGAATTTTTGTGTTTTCGACCGGAATTTATCTTAAGTGTTTTTGTAAAGTGTGGCTAGATAGATGTCATTTATAGCAATTTAACCTGATAAGTAGCACCTGGGGCGTGTATTCAAGGGGTGAAAGTATGTCCGATATAGGTAACTGAGTTATGATCATAAATTAAATTTTCATTGTCCGTCATATTTAGCGAAATATCTATCTATCTATCTATCTATCTATCTATCTATCTATCTATCTATCTATCTATCTATCTATCTATCTATCTGTTCTTTATTTTCATAATCTATCTATCTATCTATCTATCTGTTCTGTTCTATCTATCTGTTCTTTATTTTCATAATCTATCTATCTATCTATCTATCTATCTATCTATCTATCTATCAGTCTGTTCTGTTCTATCTATCTGTTCTTTATTTTCATAATCTATCTATCTATCTATCTATCTATCTATCTATCTATCTACATACTATCATATCTATCTATCTATCTATCTATCTATCTATCTATCTATCTATCTATCTCAGCCTTTACATATCTATCTATCTATCTATCTATCTATCTATCTATCTATCTATCTATCTCAGCCTTTACATATCTATCTATCTATCTATCTATCTATCTATCTATCTATCTATCTATCTATCTAGCCTTTACTATCTATCTATCTATCTATCTATCTATCTATCTATCTATCTATCTATCAGTCTGTTCTGTTCTATCTATCTGTTCTTTATTTTCATAATCTATCTATCTATCTATCTATCTATCTATCTATCTATCTATCTATCTATCTCAGCCTTTTCATATCTATCTATCTATCTATCTATCTATCTATCTATCTATCTATCTATCTATTCTATCTATCTGTCTGTTCTGTTCTATCTATCTATCTTTATTTTCTATCTATCTATCTATCTATCTATCTATCTATCTATCTATCTATCTCATCCTTTATCATATTTCTATCTATCTATCTATCTATCTATCTATCTCAGCCTTTACATATCTATCTATCTATCTATCTATCTATCTATCTATCTATCTATCTATCTATCTCAGCCTTTACATATCTATCTATCTATCTATCTATCTATCTATGTATCTATCTATCTATCTATCTATCAGTCTGTTCTGTTCTATCTATCTGTTCTTTATTTTCATAATCTATCTATCTATCTATCTATCTATCTATCTATCTATCTATCTATCTCAGCCTTTACATATCTATCTATCTATCTATCTATCTATCTATCTATCTATCTATCTATCTATCTATCTGTCTCAGCCTTTTCATATCTATCTATCTATCTATCTATCTATCTATCTATCTATCTAAACCATACTATACACTTTCGACATTTTTGACGTATGATCATCAAGCAGCTCAGTTCTTAGAATCAACAGACAGACTAGCTGAACATATCATTTGATTACTGTGATAAAGGATTTTGCAAAACCAACCATGCTTTTTGGAAGAGCCGAATACAAAGAATTAGTGTACACGTTTTGGATTCAGATTTGTCCTTCTTCGAGACTAGTTTCCATCCAAGGCTATATCACTCAATCTTATACATAGCTGAGTGGGCGCTGACTACCTGAAGGTTCTTTTTACTGTGTTTATGAGTGAGTATTGTTGACTTCAATTATTGAAGCTCATTTACATTAAATCCGAACAACCCGCACTCAATATAATCACGTAAAAATCTGGTCATAATTTAATTTACATTGCATTTAAATATATGGTTCTGTTAAATTTCGAGCTCTCACACGGTGTGACGTCATAGAACCGCATTACAAATTTACGAACTGCGTTTGCTATTTGGTAATTGTTATCGTTCCTGAGCAAAGTTTTATATTAACACCAGGTAAGATCATCTTTGACGGTATATGCTTTTATGTTAACGTCCCTGTAACCTCTCTGAATATGGCGCATGTGAGCCGAAAGCTTAGAACCATCTTAATAAAAAATTATTCAAATGTTGGAGAATTTTTGTCTTCATTTTCAACTGAAATTAAAGCCAAAATGCGATGTTTAGAACGGCTGATCATTAAACATAAAAGACATTCATTGTCTCTTATATTTAACAGCATATGTTTAGAAAATTATTTGCTGCCTCGATACTCTATATATATATATATATATACATATATTAACGAAATGGTTATAAACAACCAACAATGTGAAATGATTTGTTTGAACATTATTTTTGATCGACACGCGTATTATATTTATTTCTACGGCCGGATAATTTACGATGAATTTTTGTTACGAAAATGTGTGTCATTCGGCAGGAGGACACACATTTTCGTAACAAAAATTTATGGTAAATAATCAGGCCGGTAGAAACAAATATATATACGGGTTGATTATAAACAGAATATCTACTTAAATAAGTGTATCGATAAAAATTTATATATATATATATATATATATATATATATATATATGCGAAAAAATTAGAAAAAAGTTGCGAATATATATATATATATATATATATGCGAAAAAATTAGTTCGCAGAATGTTATATATAACGGACAAATGGCTCAATATCAGAGATCAAACTTATCTAAACATATGAATAAACATCCAGCTTTGATAGTCTGTTTCATCCATAAAAGAAAATTGAAGATTGCGTTTTCACAAAATTCTTCTGTCTACAACGGAACATCATATCACCCGGGTCACTTGATTCGACGAAGAGATTATCAAGAATCGAAGTAATAAATGTACGAGGATTCAACTTCCGCTCCCATTCCGTCTTGACTTACCATTTTATGGACTCTCTATTACTTGTACTTTTCCGTACAATAAACTCTGTTATTTGTTTCCCATTACGTGTTGTGTAAATCTTTCCACTCGGAATTTACCTTGTTATTATATCATTCCCGAAATATAATACTATCTATCTATCTATCTATCTATCTATCTATCTATCTATCTATCTATCTATCTATCTATCTATCTATCCTATCCAGGGCATTGTTCACATCTATCTATCTATCTATCTATCTATCTATCTATCTATCTATCTATCTATCTATCTATCTATCCAGGGCATTGTTCACATCTATCTATCTATCTATCTATCTATCTATCTATCTATCTATCTATCTATCTATCTATCTATCCAGGGCATTGTTCACATCTATCTATCTATCTATCTATCTATCTATCTATCTATCTATCTATCTCAGCATTTTCATATCTATCTATCTATCTATCTATCTATCTATCTATCTATCTATCTATCTATCTATCCTTCCAGGTCATTGTTCACATCTATCTATCTATCTATCTATCTATCTATCTATCTATCTATCTATCTATATCTATCCAGGGCATTGTTCACATCTATCTATCTATCTATCTATCTATCTATCCTATCTATCTATCTATCTATCTATCTCAGCCTTTTCATATCTATCTATCTATCTATCTATCTATCTATCTATCTATCTATCTATCTCAGCCTTTTCTATCTATCTACCTTTTCTATCTATCTATCTATCTATCTATCTATCTATCTATCTATCTATCTATCTAAGCCCTTTCATATCTATCTATCTATCTATCTATCTATCTATCTATCTATCTATCTATCTATCTATCTATCTATCTGCTAAAATCTTACCTACCAATAACGATTTCAAATGCCACTACGTAACATGTGAAAATCCCAATGCTAAGATTCCGTCAAAAATCGCTCACAACCCGATAACTTATATGCAATAAGACGTACACCAGCAGAAAGAAAAAAAATCTCTCTTTTTGGTTATCATTGAAAGTTCATGACTCACCTAGTAAACTGAACTTTATATGGAAGAATGCAGTCAGATCGATAAAGAGATTAACATTGAAATATAATGCTTGGGGATGACCGTTCTTTTTACTATCGAGTAATGAAGGTGTTATAGAAAAAAAAATCTTCCGATTAGGTGAAGGTGCTTGCACTCAGGGTGTGGGAAAATGGCGAGAGAAGAAAATAAATAGAAAGAATGAAAGCAAGGAGGGAGAAGGTAGTAAATGAAGACAAAGAAAGAGAACCGAGGAGAGAAAAGTTTCTCGTGTTAATTAATAGACAGACATCAATGAATGAGATTAGTAAAACGGACTAATATTATAATTATACCAGTGTTGATATGCGTAGATCTGACTTCACTTCAGTAGAAATATTAGTTTAAGAATAAACTCCTGTGGGAAATCGAACAAAGAAATAAGCTTATATATATACATATATATATAATAATGTTGAAACAAATCATTTCAAATTGACGGTTGATTGTAACCAAGTTTCGTTAATCTTAGTTAATTTCCGGAACATGCTTACATTTGTTGACAATACGATACATTGCAGAGCAGATATGGTTATTGCGATAAATCGAAAACTGTGTTATATAGGCTTGATTACAACCTCGTTTAGACTAATGGTCATTCGTGGTCGAGACGTCTAAGACATGCCAGATGACATGGTAGCTTCCCCTATGTGGATAGGAGTCGCAGGTTCGAATCCTGCCGAATGACACACATTTTTGTATTAAAAATTTATCGTAAATAATCAGACCAGTAGACATATATATATATATATATATATATATATATATATATATATAAAATTATGAATTAAAGGTACATTGTGACAAGGAAATTGCTATGTTTAGAGATTTCTATCTCGTCATCATGGCAGTGTTGGATGTTGGTTGTGAAAATGATTTACATTTAAATACAAAAACCAATCGGCTTGCTATTTATGTATGTGGGAAGATATAACATTTATGTGTGTGTTACATTTAACTAATCAGAATAAAGATTGACTTTGAAATTTACTTAGTAGAATCTATTTTAGGGAATTTGTATTTAAATCTCGAAACACAGAAATTTCCGTGGCGCAATGTACATTTAATTCATAATTATATGATTTTTTTTAATCATATCACCCCGAGCAAGGCGATAACGCCACTAATATGCAGAGGGCTACGTAAGAGTAAAGAGATTGGAAAAGAGAAAGCCGGAAACCACATCCTAAACAGGAAACAAGGGATGATCCTCTTCACCTGTTCAATAGACGTGGGTGGAGTGTGAACCTGGCGATAATTTAGTCTATCTACTCCAACTGAGAAAAAAAAATAAAGAAAAGAGTGAAAAGATTGGAAAAGAGAAAACCGGAAACCACATCCTAAACAGGAAACAAGGGATGATCCTCTTCACCTGTTCAATAGAGGTGGGTTGAGTGTGAATTGATGCTCTACAATATTTAATGTATTAAGCATCTTTTATAAAAAAGTAAATGCCAGGGAAGTCAAAATCGCAAACCCTTGTGTCCTCTTTACCTGAATTGATATATATAAATATAAATTTTAAAATTTGTGTATTTAGGTAGCAAATTTTCTTTTAGGCATGTCCGATTAAATAAGTTGCAAACATTGTGTCTGCTTATTTTTAATACAATCCGTTCATACTCACGGATAATCTTTTGCGTATTATAGCTGAAAAATGACAAAAAAGATCTGTAACGTTGGTAGATCATATCATTCATTTCTCAATATACCTAAGTATTTTCAGTCTCTTTCCAAGGTAATCTTCAGGGGTGTGTGCTATGGTAACAAAAAAATAACCGCAAAACTGTGTTGCTAAGAATTACTGTAATTTTTTTTTTAAATCTACAGTTCGTAGCATTTGTACATGCTCAATACAGAATAGAACAACATACTATTATTATTGTAATGTTTTCATTATAAATGCTTATACTAAAAACATTTTACATTGTAAAACGTTCTTGCTATAATCTTCTTCTTATATGCGCCCTGGCCTTTCAAGACGTAGAAGATCGTGGCTTTCTACGTCTCCCTCTCCCTGGTGACTCTTAGCACGCTTTCTCCTGTTACACCACGCAACACTCGTTCCGTCATCCACCTGCTCAGGTCCTTCAAATATGTTATCTGCTGCGCTCCCCTGTCTCTTTTCCCCCCCTATCTGACCTGTTAGTATCAGGTTCTCCAATCTCTCCTTCCTCACTGGATGTCCCAGGAACTTTAGCTGTCTCTTTCTGATGCTCATTATTAATTTCTTTTTCGTTTTCATTCTTTTCAATACTTCATCATTGCTCACATGCTCGATCCATGATATTCGCAGCATCCTTCTGTAGAACCATATTTCAGTTGCTTCAGGTTTTTTCTTTAATCTTCGATGATATTGTCCTGCATTGACATATTGAAGAACTGACATCACATAGCAATCCAGTACTTTGTTTCTAGCAGAATTATTCTGTACTGCTGATAGCAGACACAAAAAGGAAACTACAAACCCTCCAATACAATGTAGATGAAGAGAGTGACAAGGAAGGACTATAAATAAACTGCAAGAAAACGGAATGCATGGTCATTAGCAAAAAGGGCAGCCTAAAATGCCAAATACAGATCCCAGACACTAAAATCAAGCAGGTAAAAAATTTAAATACCTGGGAAGTGTTCTAACAGACGTCGGAAAATGCGACACAGAGATCCGAAGGCAAATTGGCATGACGAAGGAAGCATTCCAGAAGTTGAATAAAGTATTAAGAAACAGGTCAGTTTTACTATCATCACTTACAATAAAAATATTACAATAATACTTATAATATGTATATATATATATATATATATATATGTATACATATATGTATGTTTGTGCGTGTGTGTTAGTATATATTACATTAAAGTGAAAACATGTGTGTGTGTACAACTATATTACGTTAAAGTCAAAACACGAGGAAACAAATTATAGCAGAAACATAGACACCTTTGATAATGGCTATAGAATTGGCCGAAAACGCTTGGGTTGATAAACGTTATGGACATGTTTTATATTATTTATCTCCAACAAAATTTGAAAATGTTAGGATACTGGTAAAAATTGATAAAAGAAACAAATTAAATCCTCCTTGTCGGCTGTATTCAATAAAAGATGTTTGAAAGAAAGATTGCTGCCCAATTATACATTAATGTATATATATATATATATATATATTCTTTTTCATATATATATATATATATAACGTCTTGATAACCTCTCTGAGGATGGCTCATGTGAGCCGAAAGCTTAGAACCAAATTAATAAAAAAATTATCCAAATGCTGAAGAATTTTTGTCTTTATTTTCAACTGAAATTAAAGCCAAAATACGATGTTTAGAACGGCTCATGATTAAACATAATAGACATTCATTGTCTCTTATATTTAACAGTATATGTTTAGAAAATATTACAATATATATATATATATATATATATATATATTACAACATATATATATATATATATATATATATATATATATATATATATATATATATATATATATATATATATATATATATATACAATATATATATATTATAAGTTTTCTTATTCTATCTCTCGGCCATTTTAAAATATGCAATAATAAGACCGTTAACACAGTTAAGTCAAATTTGAAAGCTAATATGACCATCAACGCGTGTGCGCTCACCTTCACACTATATGTTTTCTTTATATTTTCTCGAAAAAATGTAAATTATACACTTATATATAGTCAATTGCAATTGAATATATATTGATAAATAGTTACATGCAAATACTTTATTACGTCAATGAACTGGAAGGAATGGAATTGCAAAATATAGTCGTGCTGAAATCTCTTGCGACTGAACGCGATTATTTTCCGTCGTACGAAATCTGAATTGTCCCGATTCCTTAAAAACACCGCTGACGCAGCCGCTGTGCTCATCGTCTACCCACATCCGTCTCGTAACGACCCCAACACGAACAGCACAGAGGGATCGATTACTGCAACTACGACAATCTAGCAAGCAGCAAGGCTCTAACCTTACCAACCCGCCGCACCGAGTTGTCTGCTGATTGCCCGCCTTTCATTCTCCTGGGAGGATAGAAGTTACTACTGCTCATTTCAGGAGAGGGGAAGTTCGGTTTTCGATTGTTTATTCTCTCAATGAAATAACACAAGGGATGGTATTTAATATCAATCCGATGTGTGTGAATCTATTTTTGAAGTTTAATCAGCCATGATCTATCTATCTATCTATCTATCTATCTATCTATCTATCTATCTATCTATCTATCTATCTTTGCTTTTCACATATAATGTATTCTATCTATCTATCTATCTATCTATCTATCTATCTATCTATCTATCTATCTATCTATTTTTGCTTTTCACATATAATGTATTCTATCTATCTATCTATCTATCTATCTATCTATCTATCTATCTTTATCTTTGCTTTTCACATATAATGTATTCTATCTATCTATCTATCTATCTATCTATCTTTGCTTTTCACATATAATGTATTCTATCTATCTATCTATCTATCTATCTATCTATCTTTATCTGCTTTTCACATATAATGTATTCTATCTATCTATGCCTTTTCATATCTATCTATCTATCTATCTATCTATCTATCTATCTATCTATCTATCTGTCTGTTTTCACTTATAATATCTATTTTTCTAGCTATCTCTCTAGCTATTTAGCTATCTATCTCTCATGGATTTCAGATAGAATTTTATCTATGTATCTACCATTGGTTTTAACATATTTTTTCTATATATCTATCATCGGTTTACATACACAGTATTTTTGTATTGATCGATCTAGCTATCATCGATGTTCCAATATGATATATCTATCGTCGGTTTTCATGTATAATATATTTCCTATGTATGTATGTATGTATGTATGTATGTATGTATCTATCTATCTATCATTTGTTTTTGTATAATTTCTATTAGCTATCTATCATTGGTTTCCACGTATATTTTCTATGTATCTATCTCTCTTTAAAAAAAAAAAACCGAATGCATGGTCATCAGCAAAAAGTGCAGCCTAAAATGCCAAATACATGTCCTAGATACTAAAATCAAGCAGGTACAAAAATTTAAATGCCTGGGAAGCGTTCTAACAGAAGACGGAACGTGCGACACAGATCTGAAGGCGAATTGCCATGTTCAAATATATTTTCTGTCTGTTTATATAACATAGGTTTTGCGAAACAAGGATTTGATAAAGCATCTATTCCGTGCTGCAATCCTCAGCTTTAACATATCATATATTTTCTAGCAATCAATCATCGTTTTTCACTTATGTTGTGTGCAATGGGTAAATTGTCACCATTTCATATTTTTAATTTCACGCATGCACATTTTTGGCTTTGATTTTTTCTATTTTTATCTATCTTCTATCTTTAGTCTTCTCATATAATATACATCTAACTATAGTCTTCACATATCACTGTTTTCAATCTATCTTTAGCCTGCACACATATCTTCTATCCCCCTATACTTTAATAATAATTCTATGTCATCTATTTCTTTATTGCTTACATAAATCTTTTAGGCATCTACCTCGCTATAATTTATACATTCATCTACATTCAATCTATCCCTATATATATATATATATATATATATATATATATATATTCATATCTATCTCTGTATACTATGCATATATATTTTATATCATCTATCTATATCTCTATAGTTTACATGTATATTTTTATATGGGCGTTCGAATTCCAGTTGCATTCACTTATTCGCAAATACACTTGGGAAAAGTATTAATCTGTCTTTTCCCTCCAACTGTGGGTTAAATAGCAGGACAGATTGAGTTTTATAGCCTTGGTTGGCAACTAGTCTACCGCAGAAAGGTATGGCAACCTACTGCGGGAAAATATTCTGATCTGTCAGTCATTTCTCGAAAAAGATATGATTCCCCAAGCCTGTATCACATATGGCTTTTAACTGAATGTCTGATATAAATACTTGTAACAAAATAAAATCCTCTCATTTTTCGAGATAAAATCACTTAAACGACGAAAGGAGTCGGCTAAAACGATATCCTTTTGTTTTCATATATATATATATATATATATATATATATACAGGTTTAATTGAATAATATAGACAAGTTCTGTCTATTTTGTGTAAGAACCTGTTGTATGATCTGATTAGCTTGATAGTGTTGTCATGGAAAGACGACAAGAAATCGCAATAATTGTTGATTTTTTATCAGGTCTGAGCTTTCAGGTTACGTAAGCCATTATCAAAGGATGAACATTTAATGTTCAGTGAACATAGAATATTTAAATTATTAACAGAGTGGAGTTATACGAGAAAACTGTCGTCTTTCCATGACAACACTATCAAGCTAATCAAATCATAGGAAAGATCTTACACAAAATAAATAGATAGAACTTGTCTATATTATTCAATGAAACCTGTATTAATGAAAAAATGCTGCCAAAATACACACAATATATATATATATATATATATATATAGAGAGAGAGAGAGAGAGAGAGAGA
>JBBBDQ010000592.1:5325000-5355000 GCA_037127315.1 Ascarosepion bandense | reverse complement strand
ATGAAATTTTATTGTAACATTTACTTTATTGGGACTAATAATTTTTAAACTGCGAGAAAACTGAATGCATGGTCATCAGCAAAAAGAGCAACCCAAAATGCCAAATACAGGTGGGCGATACTAGAATCAAGCAAGTACAAACATTAAATACCTAGGAAGTGTTCTACCAGGAAATGAAAATTGCGACACAGAGATCCGAAGGCGAATTGGCATGGCGAAGGACGCGTTCCAGTATTTGGGTAGAGAATTAAGAGACAGGACAATTTCGCTAGAAACAAAGAGAAGAGTAATCGATTGCTATGTGCTATCAGTTCTTCAATATGGCAGTGAATACGAGACCATATCGTCAAAGATGAAGGAAAAAAATTTGAAGCAATTGAAATATGGTTCTACAGGAGGAGGATGCAGATATAATGGATGTGAGCGATGATGATGTTTTAGAAAGAATGGCAACGAAAAGAAAATTAATATTAAGCATAAAAAAGAGGCAAATGAAGTTCCTGGGACATGCAATGAGGAAAGAGGGCTTGGAGAACTTTATACTGACAGACCAGATAGAGGGAAAAAGAGACAGAAGAAAGCAGCGGATGACATATTTGAAGAGCTTGATCAGGTGGATGACATAACGGGAGTTGGTGTGAAGTCATAGGAGAAATCGTACTAAGAGCCACCAGGGATAGGGAGACGTGGGAATCCATGATCGCCTACGCCCTGAAAGGACAGGGTACAAAGAAGGAGAAGAAGAAGAAGAATGTCTTCAGAAACAAAAAGCAGTTAACAATAATAACGACGACGAAGTTGATAATTGCGCCCTGATCTATTAACAAGACACCCTGATTCAAAAATGGCTGCCCCGTGTAATTGTAATTGACATAAATTGCTGTACTTTAGTCATTAACCTTTATATTTAATGATAATTTCTGAAAAATAAGTTCACTTCTGTCCGTCTGCCGTGCGTACAAGATCACTTTGTTATTGAATTTATTTCATAATTTCCATTTTTCTTTCATACTTTTCATTTCAATTCGAATATTTTGCAAACTATTTCATGTATTATCTTCTTCTTCATGTGCTGTGTTCCTTCAGGACGTAGGCGATCTTGGACTTCCACTTGGCTCGGTCTCTTGTCATTCTCAAAATGATTTCTCATGATATCTCCCTGCTCTGCCATTTATTTGCTCACGACCAAAAATCTAGAATATAAATGGATAGAAACTAACGTGCCCTCAAAATGAGGGATCAGTTTATACATTGATTGTAAAAACGAACTGATCCCCCACATTTATACTCATGTTATAATTTCTTATTTGTTTAGCAAATTCTGATTAGGCATGAATCCACCACTTCTCATTACTGATTAGCTACACAGAAATGTTTTTAGTTTTATTTCTTCTTAATGTGCCGTGTCCCTTCAGGCCGTAGTCGATCATGGACTTCCACTTGGCTGTGTCTCTTGTCACTCTTAATATTTTTCTCTTTGTATCTCACTCAGACCCTGCTCTGCGATTTATTTGCTCAAGCCCAATAATCTAGAATATAAACGGATAGAAACTAACAAATTGAGGGAACAGTTTATACATTGATTATAATAGAGAATTGACCCCCCACTTTATATCCATATTATAATTTCTTATTTGTTTATCAAATTCTGATTAGGTATAAATCCGCCTCTTCTCAGAACCTCGTCGTTGCTCCCATGTTCGGTTCATAATCCTCAGCATTCTTCTGTAGCACCACATTTTTTTTGCTTGCAGTCTTTATCTCTAAGAAGACTGTCTAGTGTTCGCTGCCATATATAAAAGTTCAGTTTTTTTAACGAAATTTTTCTATATTTTAATACTCTGCGTAGTTTAGGCCATACGCCTTTAGATGTCAGTGTTGCACAATCCATCCTTTGTTAGAACACTTACCCGATATTTAAATTATCTGAACTTGCTTGATTATAGTATCTCCGACCTGTAATTGTCATTTTGGGCACCTATTTTTGCTGAAATCATGCATTTAATTTTCTTGTAATTTATGTTTGGTCCTTTCTTTTCGCTACATTCTGTAAGAGTTTTGTAGTTTCCTCTCCGTGTGGGCTCTCAGCACTGTGTCATCTGCATATCTAAACTGATTTATAAATGAACTTTGACTGTGTGTGTGTGTGTGTGTGTGTGTGTGTGTGTGTGTGTGTGTGTGTGTGTGTATGTGTGTGTGTCCCCGTTATCTATAGACTCCAAAACGGCTCAACCGATTTTCTTGAAAATTTACACAGTTGTACTATAAGCGTCTGCGAGTGTTCTTAGCTAGGGTTTGTGTCGAGGTACCACCGATAAATATCGAAAATCGATAATCGAAAACATCGGATTACAGAGGAAGTAGTCAGATTTTAATCAAATTTGATTCACTCATAGACAAAGACATAAGAAACGATATTCAGAAGTTTCAAGGTTGCAGTTTTTACAATAGTGCATAAAATCGATAATATATATATATAAAAAGCAAGAATTCAAATGTAAAGTCAATAGTCATCTCCTATCTCACTAACTTGCATCCTCTCTCTTATGCTCATTTCTCCATCCACTCCACTCTCATCAGTATTGTCATCCTTCTCTTACCCACTTCCTGACACTCCCTGTAACCTGTCACTCTTTCTCATAACTTTTCTTCTATGAAACCCCCTGCTCAACAATGGCAGCAAAATGCCTTGCTTGGGGCGACAAGATTTTTAAAAACATATATAAAACGATAGGTATCTATTCAAGCTGACGCCAGGAGGATATGGGCGAAACAAAAAAATATGTACATGTTTACACACGGGTAACAACTGATAAGCGACTAGTAAGAGTTTAATTTTGTAAATCAGTACTTGTGGGTTCGATCTTTTCTGGAAGTAGAGCAACTGTGTTAAAAATGATCGAATATCTTGATGTGTGCTCACGTTCGTAACTGACTATTTAACTGTTTGTTTATTTTAATGATAATAACAATGTAGTTAATTAACCCAATATTTTATATATTCTTCTTTCATGTACGGACGTAGTGATGTTCATTAGGCAGATCTATCGTAAATTTCAGAGTACAAGCCAAGTTTTCAAGCCTAAAATCTATTTCCAAAGCTAGAGTTTGACTTACACTCCCGCCATATTATTAGGCCACCCAAGTTTTAAAACAATCACACCCTTTGACTCTAGTGGGTCTAAAACTGACCGTATAGTGAAGGAAAAGAAACTAAAACGGTTGTTTTAATTAATTTGCACGTTGTTGTGTATATAGAATTAAAATAGGACAACCGAAATTCGTTGGACACATATGTGTGATAAGGCAGCTTCTAAGAGAAGCCAAAGAAGGGTAAGGTGATCTAGTCGTACTGTGGCTGGATCTTGCTAATGCATATGGATCCATTCCACAAAAATTAGTCACCAAAGCTCTAAGAAGATACCATGTTCCTATTTGTGTAAAGAATCTCATACAGGAGTTTTCAATATAAAGAAAACCTCCGATTTGATATCTTCTGACTGGTATTGAGAAATTATCACTGGATGTACAATATTATTCACCTTACCTATATCCTCCACTAATCCTTGCATGTATGTATGACCTGGCAGTTACTATATCTACTGTTCCTGGTTGTCAGTGGATATTGCATAGTTTAGAAAAGATAAATAATGGAGCAAGAATGCAGTTTAAACCAACAAAATTGAGATCATTAACATTGAAGAGAAGGATTGTGATACAAATGTTCCCTTTCAAGTTTGCAGAAACCATTATCCCGTCGTTAAACGAAAAACCAGTTAAGTCTCTGGATAAAATATTCAATGCTAATTTTAAAAAAAATACAAATGCTAGTCAGAAATGTTAGACAGACCTTCAACCAATATTGAACAAAGTGAACAAGCCAGGGCGCCTGGCCGATTTCAGGCATGGGTATACCAATATGACATGTTTCTAAAACTTCTAAGTATCGTGAAGTGGCATTGAAACAGTTGAGATTATGGAAAAGAAAGTGTGTGGCTATTTGAGAAGATGGTTCGAATTATTGAAGAATTTGAGCAGTGCAGTTCTCGATGGATGTTTGAAGGCATTGCAATTCCCTAGGATAAGTTGAATTTAAAAGACAACTAAAATTCGTTGGACACATATTAAGGAAAACACTTGGAAAATATGACAATCATAGGACATAGGAAAAGCAAAAGACTATGATTCATGTTATGTGATTTGATTGGAAAGGAAAGCATAGTAAAAAAAAAAGATAAAATTAAGACCTACAAGGGAGGGGTGGTTGTAGAGAGACATTATTTCTCGCTTTCTGAATAGACATAGTCCGAAGGAGATTGGGTAAAGGACTTTCCGGGAGAACAGTTAACGTTTACTGCTCAAATGGAGAATAAATACACTACCGGCCATAATTATTAGCCCACCCCATTTTTTTAAAAGAGGATGCATTTAATACTATTTTTTTAGTATTTATTGCCAAGTGGATAAATGAAAATAGAATGGAGCTTTTGTTAATACTGCACAATAACGTGCATCAAATGAACTGTTCTGGTGTCCAGTTTTTGTGCTCTCTTCCCTATGCTAGCCTCTTCTTATTATTGGCTGACCGAAACAAAGGCTTCCTGGCTGGCTTGTAAAATTTTACAATGTAATAATAACAAAAGAACCATTTTATTTTCATTTAGAATTATCCACTTGACAATAAATACTAAAAATTGTATGAAATTTTTTTTAAAAAAGTGGCCTAATAATTATGGCCGGTAGTATATATATATAGCAAATCTACATTGTGCGATGGGTAAATTGTTGCTATTTGCCTTGTAAAATTTTGTAATGTAATAATAACAAAAAAAACATTCTATTTTCATTTATAATTATCCACTTGGCAATAAATACTAAAAATAGTATGAAATACATCATTTTTTTTTTAAATCTAGTGTGGCCTAATAATTATGGCCGGTAGTGTATATTGCGGTCATAAAATGCAAACCTTTGTCACCCAGTTGTAAGTAAGTGGGGCAGCACAAATATAACCTTGAGTTTGGTGGACATGTTTGACATATTAACTCATAAATTTATACAGAATAATAAAATATTAACAACAAATTCAGTATTCAATAAACGCTACCGCATATATTGTTTATTTGTTTATACTGCTGATGCAAATGTCTGGTGAGTTAGACAGTGTTTTGTAATAACATACAATACAGCAGTACTACCAAAAACACCTGGTATAATGTGTAACTTACGCTATCATTATTTTATTGGAGCTGGTGTTGATGCAAAGTTGCACTTTTTTCATGTTATTCATCATGAACTTAGAGGAGGAGTATGTGTCAGAACTGCGACAAAATCATTCATAAGTTTTATTTGTATCGCGCTTGGAATGGTCAAGAGATTGACAAAACTATCGCCCGGTTTACACTCCACCCACGTCTATTGAACGGGTGAAGAGGCTCATCCCTTGTTTCCTGTTCAGGATGTGGTTTCCGGCTTTCTCTTTTCCAATCTTTTCACTCTTACGTAGCCCCCTGCACATCAGTGGCGTTACCGCCTTGCTCGGAGTGATATGATTAAAAAAAAAAGTAAACCTGAGGAATTTTTAAATACACGCTAAATTATATCGATACAATATACAATACCTACCAGTGTGTTTTGTAGATTATTTGCTGTCTAACTCGTATAAAAATATATTACGTTCTGGTGTCTCAATATACAGGTAGGAAGTGTGATCTTATATAGTCTTTGTATAGGTTATCTGTAGCTTAACCTCATTTGCTAGTTAGGCTACGTTTCGTGCCATTGTTAGTGTCGTGGACCCGGTAAAAGGTCCAGCCAGAATAACACGGAACAATCAAAATAGGAAATAATGAATACAAATTAAACACAGCAAAATACAACACTTGGATCTTGTTAGTAGAACGCTAATACGGTTAGTGAGTAATACTATAATTCGATCCTCGAACTGGGACTCGTAATGGTCGTTACGGTATCAGTGTTCGTAGACGACTCTCGGCTATGTTCAAGGCGTTCTCCTTATGTTATCTACTAGCTAATCCCAGATTACTCACTCTCACTTCTTGTGAGGGGAGGTATATGTACTGGTTGAAAGAGTTCATTCCATTGTGGATGATGCAGCCATGACAGTTAGCATACCGTATGTTTGGGGGTCTACTATAATTTTAAGCTAGAAATCTTGAGGTCGACTTGTACACTAGGTCGACTTGTACACTAGGTCGACGTGTACACTAGGTCGACTTGTACATGGCAATTTATATTATTAATATAAGATAATTACAAAAGTTCTTTCCCGATGAAAAAATAAAATGAAATTTTTTTATACTCACAGAAAAAAGAAATTATTCGTCAATATATAGTCTCCATTGGTTCAACGACTACTTCCCAAAGATCTACAGCTTTGTTGATGCTATTTTTCATGTTTTGGGTTGAAATAAAGTTACTTTTTTTCTATTTTTTTTTTATAATCATATCGCCCCAAGCAAGGCAGTCTATTGCTACGGTGCGCAGGGGGTTATATAGGAGGAAAGTTATGAGAAAGAGTTACAGGTTATAGGACGTGCCAAGAAGTGGGTAAGAGAAGGGTTAAGATACTGAGAGTGGGGTGGACGGAGAAAGAAGCATGAGAGAGAGGTTGCAAGTTAGTGAGATAGGACATGACTCTTGACTTTACACCTAAACTCTTGGAGATTGGAGATTGTAGCTCTCAGCGAAGCAAGTAAACGGAAGGGAATCCCACAGGCGAGAAGTGCGAGAAAAGAAGATGATCAAGTAGAATTTGCGTTTACATTTTATTGGTTTCACAGTAAAAGGATTGGACCTAGTTGCTAATCTTGTGGCTCGAGCAAATTCATGAATAGGTTGAACCAGAGAGCTAAGTTCATCGGAGCAAAAGCCGTGAAAGTACTTGTAGAAGAGACACAGAGGTATTTTGCGACTCATAGTACAGAATCAATTATTTTTTGTAATTTAAATTGTTCTAGAGAGACTGGAACAAATAAAAAAATTAAAGGACCCAAATCAGGGGAATGCAGTGACTGCTAGAGTGTTTACCATTTAAAATATTGAAGCTTTTTTTGTTAATCATTTCACCCCAAGCAAGGCATTTCATTGCCACTATTGCGCATGGGGCTACATAGGGGAAGGTAAAGAGGAGGAGTGGTTAGGTGTAGGAAATGTCAGAAGGAAGGTGATAGATGGGTAACGATACCGAGGATGAGGGTTGGGCAGATGGGAAGAGTATTTGAAAGAATGGGAGCGAGTTAGTGTGTTAGGAGGTGTCTATTGACCTTACATTTAAACTCCTGGAGATTGTAGCCGTCGGGGAAGCAATCATGTGGAAGGGAATTCCACAGTCGGGAAGTGCGAGAAAAAGAAAAGAAACTGTTGGAGTAGAAGTTGCGGTTGCATTGAACAAGGTGAGTTTTACAGCATGTAGGGATGCATTCTCCTGGTAAAAAATGATACTTTTTAATTTACCAAAATCTGCCGTTTAGCCGGAACCGAAATGAGAAAGAGTGGCAGGTTATAAGGGATGCGAGGAAGTGGGTAAAAGAAAGATTAGAATACTGATGAGATTCAATGAGGAAGGAGGGCTTGGAGAATCTGATACTAACTGGCCAGATAGAGGGAAAACGGGACAGAGGAAAGCAACGGATAACATATTTTAAAGACCTAATTAGGTGGATGACAGAACGAGGATTGCACGGTGTCACAGGCGAAGGCGTTCTCAGAGCCAGCAGGGATAGGGAAACGTGGAAAGCCATGATCGCCTACGTCCTGAAGGGACAGGGCACATAGAAAAAGAGCGGAGCAGTTTCGTGTAGCTCCAGTGTAGATCGAACTCATGGCATTAATAACATGGCCTACAAGGTTTAAACACAGCAAATTGCTACCAAGCAATAATGATGCCTAAGAAGTTTGCTAATCATGGACCTGTGGTAGAGTCGCCTATTGCACAGATAGTAAAATGCCCTCCAGCAAAGGAACATAAAAGTTTGCTAATCATGGACCTGTGGTAGAGTCGCCTATTGCACAGATAGTAAAATGCCCTCCAGCAAAGGAACATAAAAAGTTTGCTAATCATGGACCTGTGGTAGAGTCGCCTATTGCACAGATAGTAAAATGCCCTCCAGCAAAGGAACATAAAAAGTTTGCTAATCATGGACCTGTGGTAGAGTCGCCTATTGCACAGATAGTAAAATGCCCTCCAGCAAAGGAACATACAAAACAATTACATTAAGGGAGAAGATAAAAAGATAGAAACATTTTTATCCAGAAACATGTCAATATATATTTCGTAATGTAAGAAATATATTTTCGTTGTATAGCCATGATTATACGCAGGATAGATAGATAGTGGAGTGGTATCCTGTAGCCTTGAAGAGAGTGATAAAAAAAGACTACAAATAAACTGCAAAAAAAAAAAAACGAATGCTTGGCTATCAGTAAAAAAGGCAGCCCAATATGCCAAATACAAGTCGGGGATACTGGAATAAAGCAGGTACAAAAATCTAAGTACCTAAGAAGTGTTATAACAGAAAACGGAAAGTGAGACACAGAGATCCGAAAGCGAATTGGCATGGCGAAGGAAGCATTACAGAAGTTGAATAAAGCATTAAGAAACGGGACAATTTCGCTAGAAACAATAAGAGAATATTGGATTTCTATGTGTTTTCAGTTCTTCAATATGGCAGTGAATACTGGACAATATCATCAAAGACCTGAAGCAACTGAAATGTGGTTCTACAAAAGGATGCTGCGAATATCATAGATCTTAGAAATGATGGAAACAAAAAGGAAATTAATACTGAGCATCAGGAAGAGACAGCTGACGTTCCTGGGACATGCAATCAGGAAGGAGGGCTTGGAGAACCTGATACTAACAAGCCAGATAGAGGGAAAAAGAGACAGAGGGTTGCATGGTGTAACAGAAGAAGGCGTGATAAGAGCCACCCTGGATAGGGAGACGTGGAAAGCCATGATCGCCTACGTCCTGAAGGGACAGGGAACATAGAAGAAGAATGTAAGAAAACTGGTGTAAACAGGCTTAGCATCAGTTCGCTGTGTTGCTGGCTATTTCTTAATCAGTATCACCCCATGTAAAGCATTAAAAAAATAAGTCACAAAGGCTTCAGTCAGTTTAGGTGCCATACGTGATACACGCTTGGGCGATTATGTCTCGAAAGAGACATGACTGACTGGGCAGAAGATTATCCCGCAGTAGGTTGCCATTGCTTTCTGCGGTAGACTGGTTGCCGACCAAGGCTATAGAACCCAATCTGTCCTGCTATTTAACCCATAACTGGAAGGAAGAGACGGATTAATACCTTTCCCAAGGGTATTTGCGCGTAAGTGAATACAATGGATTCAGCTGGAATTCGAACTCGGCTCCCCGGCTTCTCGTTCCGAGCCGATATCCACTGTACCACAACACACAAAGGCTTACAGGTGTGAAAATGATTAATAATGATCGAGAAGTGGAAAGAGTAACCAAGTCAGTTGATATTGCATTTATATTTTTTTGATTTAGATTTGATGTTTTGATGGATAGCATAGACACGGACAGGAGTTTCACAAGCAAAAGTTTCGAGAAAAAAAAAACAATTGTCATAGAATTTACGGATATATCTATCCAGCTCAATTGTAAATTGATGAGGTCTCTGCGTCATTCCCGTCAGTCAGTTAAGTGTCATACGTGATACACGCTTTGGGCGATCATCTCCCCGAAAGAGACATGACTGACTTGGCAGAAGATTATCTCGCAGTATGTTGCCATTGCTTTACTGCAATAGACTGGTTGCCAGCACAGGCTATAGAACCCATTCTGTCCTATTATTTAACCCATAACTGGAAGAAATAGACGGATTAAAACCTTTCTGAAAGGTTTTTACGTGTAAATGAATGCAAGGAATTCAACTTGAATTCGAAATCGACTCGTCGTTTTGTCGTTCCGAGTTGATATCCACTGCGCCACAACGCACAGCCATTCGCGTACTGCTCTTTAAAAAGTGTAGGTACAGCAGCGAAAAGCTATTCCGAAGAATTACCATGAAATTGTTTAAAGAAAAGGTACAGAGAGGCAGTCTTGCGGCGATGTAAAAGTGAGTGAAGCCGATCCTTTAGATCAGGGGCAACAATTCTGGTGATTCTTTGAATTTTGTCAAAGGGCTCAAGGTAAATAACAGGGCAACCGGTAGCAGTATTCTAAGAAGACGATAAGTTTTTAATAGTAGGTAGTGATTAAGTAATAGTCTTCCCTAGTTATAAGTATTATATCTCAGTTACGTATAAAACAGTGACGAGGGCGTCATTCGCATGGAATTCTTTCCATAGAGAATCAATATTAATTAATTTAGACTAAAACTATGATCTGAAATAGAACGGACGCTGGAGCCATCATGAAATTCCAGACTATGGAACTGAAAAAATTTAAACACTTCACCTACATCGAAGTATGGATCAGATATAACAAATTTAGTATAGGGAATCAAATATTGAAAACAGGATAGGTTACACTTTGGATTTCTAGCGTCCACATTCGTACGACGTTAGAAAACTAAAGCGTTGACTTGAGAACAAGTCATGTTTATAAATATCCTTATCATGTCTAGATTTGTATGTAGATGTCATGCACGGCGTCAAGTCTGTTCGGAAATGTCATCTGCATACAATCACCGTTTCAGATTAATTATTAAAAATAGCTTCCGACAAATGTATCTTTTAAATCTTAAAGACGGCGATCAGACCAAATAGAATGGCTTCAAAATATCAGTCAGAAAGAGATTTGCAAATAACAAAACCCACATTCAACAGCAAGCACAAAAACGGAATAACACATGTAACTCGAAGAGAGAATGACGATATAATTAAGCTGTTAAACTACCAAAAACATAATATTTGAAAGGAAACTATTATCAATACAAGAAAAACAAAAAAAAAAACAAAAACAAAAACAATACAAAACTGATAACCCTGTACTTGAACATTTTAAAACCTGACTGTTTTTCTCAATGAATACCGAAAGTTTCCTGTCTGGAAACAGCTATTTACCATTGTCATTAAAATTTTAAAAACTTGCCATCAACCAAACTGTACATAAACAGAAATCATGAAAGGAGAATTTAATACGACACAAACATAGATTTGTTGCATATTTTCTACACACGTTTTGGCATTATTTTTGTTTCTTCCAGAATATAAAGGAGTTCTTGAAAAGTCAACATTTTTTTCTGCTCCGGTGAGCTAAGCTCACTGTTGACCCCTATATATAGATTTACTCGAGACACAAGATTAGCAACTAGGTCGCACTCTTTTACTGTGAAAACAATAAATTGTGAACGCAAATTCTACTGCATCAGCTACTTTTCTCGCAATTCCTGCCTGTGGAATTCCCTTCAGCTTACTTGCTTTTCCGACAGCTACAATCTCCAAGAATATAAATTTTTGGAAAAGAGAAAGCCGGAAACCACATCCTAAACAGGGAAAAAGGGATGAGCCTCTAAACATGTTCAATAGACGTGGGTGGAGTGTGAACCGGGCGATAGATAGCTCTATCTACTCCAATTGAAAAAAAAAATCAAAGTGAGAAGATTGGAAAAGAGAAAGACGGAAACCACATCCTAAACAGGGAACAAGGGATGAGCCTCTTAACCTGTTCAATAGACGTGGGTGGAGTGTGAACCGGGCGATAGATAGATCTATCTACTCCAATTGAAAAAAAAAATCAAAGTGAGAAGATTGGAAAAGAGAAAGACGGAAACCACATCCTAAACAGGGAACAAGGGATGAGCGTCTTCACTTGTTCAATAGACGTGGGTGGAGTGTGAACCGGGCGATAGATAGCTCTATCTACTCAAATTGAAAAAAAAAAAAAAAACAAAGTGAGAAGATTGGAAAAGAGAAAGACGGAAACCACATCCTAAACAGGGAACAAGGGATGAGCCTCTTCACCTGTTCAATAGACGTGGGTGCAGTTTGAACCAGGCGATAGAATGTAATATCGATAGTCATCTCCTATCTCACTAACCTTTATCCTCTCTCTCATGCTCCTTCCTCCGTCCCCTCCACTCTCATCAGTTTTCTTATCCTTCTCTTACCCACTTCTTGACACCCCCTATAACCAGTCACTCTTTCTCATAACTTTTTTCCTATGTAACCTCCTGCAAAACAGTGGCAATAAAATGCCTTGCTTGGGGAGATATGATTATAAAAAAAAAATAATGATGAATTTGAGTTTTTACTGTTGTCAATAGCAAACCCGAGAATATTTCAATATTTTAAATGAAAGAAAAATGGAAATAATGTTTTGAAAAATGTACATCCTTAAATGGTGAATATGTTAAAAATTAAATATCTTCAAGAAATAATTTTGCTACACTATAACAACATTTTCAGTATTATATATATAAATATATATAAAGACTAGTTTTATAGGTCTCAGAGGTCTTATCAATTAAATTCTCGTGAGATTAACGACCTTTCCAACGAGAAATGAACAAAGTATTAATAGTGATAAAAAAAACAAAACGGGGAGTCAGTTTCATGCTCATAAATGCCGAAAATATTCCTTTCTTATGGAGGGAAAGTGTCTCCTCTTCATCTAGATTCTTTTTTAATCAGTTCACCCTTAGCAAGGTAGCCTCACCGCCACTTGTGCGCAGGGCGTTACATACGAAGAAAGTCATAAGAAAGAGGGACAGGTTATAGGGGGTGTCAGGAAGTGGGTAATAGAAGGATGAGAGTGGAGTGGACGGAGAAAAGAGCATGAGAGAAAGGATGCGAGTCAGTAAATTAGGGGTCACCTTACATTTAAATTCTTAGAGATTGTAGCTGTCGGGGAAGGAAGTAAATGGAAGGGGATTCCACAGACGGGAAGTGCGAGAAAATAAGCTGAAGCTAGAAGTTGCGATTAAATTTTATTGGCTTCACTGTAAAAGTGTGGGACCTAGTTGCCAATCTAGTAGCTCGAGTAAATTCGTGCATAGGGGGCACCAGTGAGTTACGTTCATCGAAGCAGAAGTCGTGAAAGTATTTGTAGAAAAGACATAGGGAAGCCACATTACGCCGGTGAGAAAGTGACTGCATTTGAGCCGCCAAATTTTAGATATAATTTGGTTGTCTGGCGTTGTTAGCTATGGGCTAATAAACGAATCACAAATTCAACTTCCTCCACTATTTTACACTTTTTGTCTTTTTCACTCTTCCATTCAGGAAAACAAATGAGAAAGATGATGAAATTTAATACGCACATAACTCTTGTATTACACGGCCTGCTTTGACAATTAGAACGATTGCTCATACAACATAAATTCTCGTCGAGTTTGTTCCAAGAAAACATTCGTGGCTATAAAATGAACACAACGGAACAAAACGAATTAAAAAAAAGAAAAGATGAGAATATGACATACGAAGTATACAAGGGAATAATTTCCTATATATATATATATATATATATATATATATATATATATATTAAAAAAGGATTAATTCAAAGATGTTGAATGGCCATTTCAATATGAAGATCCCCACGGGGGACGACACATCACCTCAGCAACAGAAAAAACCTTTCAGAAACTGGAGAAAAATTAGTCTACTTTTCTTTTTTAAATAGATTGCAAAGAAGTTAAAAAATAAGTAATAAAATAAAATAAAATAAAAATAAAAATAAAGGGAAAGAAAAAGAAAAAGAAAATGAAAAAGAAAAAGAAAAAGATAGAATAAAATCAAATAAATAAGAAAAGGAAAAAAAAGGAAAAAAAATTGACATCGTCTGGGTTCGCAAAAAAAAGGGAGAATGTAACTAAAAATTAACAGACAGCCGTGTTAAATCGACGTCAGTTTAAGCAACACGGAAAAAAGGTGGTAAGAGAGATAAAAGAAGGAAGGGAGGGAAAAAGAAAGAAACTAAAGAAAAAATTTTTTTATTAAATATTACAGACGCTGGACAAATTCAAAAACCTAATTTCCCCAAAACGTTGAAGTATTAGAAAAAGGCCTTTACTTAAAAAGGCATAAGTTTCTTTCTTTTTCCCTCCCTTCCTTCTTTTATCTCTCTTACCACCTTTTTTCCGTGTTGCTTAAACTGACGTCGATTTAACACGGCTGTCTGTTAATTTTTAGTTACATTCTCCCTTTTTTTTGCGAACCCAGACGATGTCAATTTTTTTCCTTTTTTTTCCTTTTCTTATTTATTTGATTTTATTCTATCTTTTTCTTTTTCTTTTTCTTTCCCTTTATTTTTATTTTTATTTTATTTTATTTTATTACTTATTTTTTAATTTCTTTGCAATCTATTTAAAAAGGAAAAGTAGACTAATTTTTCTCCAGTTTCTGAAAGGTTTTTTCTGTTGCTGAGGTGATGTGTCGTCCCCCGTGGGGATCTTCATATCGAAATGGCCATTCAACATCTTTGAATTAATCCTTTTTTAATATATATTTGCTCTGTAATATTTTATTACATGGAGCTCTCTTCCTGTATCATTTTTTAATATTAAAATAAATTTTTAATATTAATTAGGATCGGGTTTTTTGGAATTTACCTTCCTGCTTTTTTCCCTTGGATTGAAGTATCTGAATTAAAATATATATATATATATATATATATATATATATATATATATATATAAGGGAATAATTTCCTATATATATATATATATATATATATATATATATATATATATATATGATAACTGTTTGGTGATAATTGAATTAGACTCGTAATTAGTTGCATTAAAAGGGCTGGATATATTCATATTGTAGAACTTTTGAATAGTTTTCATTTGGAAATAAGTTTTGTCCGTAACCTAGGTTTCGACTTTACGCTATCTTCAGGCGACTTATAATAACTAAATTTGCAACTTTTCTCAAACCGACAAACAGGGTTACATATTAGGATCATCCAAACCAGGATGAAAGTGTTTCAAGATCTTTAAGTAACTCCCCCAAAATATTGAAAATTTTCGGTTGTTTAAAAATTCCAGTCGCGCGTTCATAAAAATCCTTGTTTGTACGTTTGAAAAACGTTGAGAAATCGCAACAAACTCATTTCCAAATGAAATACACCCCCCACACATATATATATATATGGATATGTCTGTCTGTCTGTTTGTGTGTTTGTGTGTCACCAGTCTAACGAACCCTACCCCTCCGAAACCCTTGGTCCGATTTCAACTGAAATTGGTCCACTTGTCGATCATGACATGAACTTTTGATGTACGCAAACATTTTTTGAATCGATTTTCAGGGTATAGCAGAAATCAGAGAAACGTTTAGAATTTACGAACTCTTTTCCGAAACGCCTCATGCAAATTTAACCAAAATAGGGTCGCTTATAGATCAAGGTATGAAACTTTGATGTATACAAAAAAATTGTCGAATTGATGTCCAGAGTTTGTCAAAAATCAACGACAAACATAATTTCGGGTTGTCTTTTGCGCACTTTTATGTATTTCTCCAAGGTGCTTCACTCAAACTCAACCAAAATTGAGTCACTAATAGATAAAGATCTGGTGCCTAGATATGCAAACAAATAATTCACTTGACTGACGGAGTGCTGCAAAAAACTAATGGAAAATATTGCTTTTTGCGATCGTTTATTTCTCCGAAACGATTAGCAAAAATCGTTTTTTTTTTGTAATTTCTACCTTATCATATGCCATAACAATTTCACGTTTTCAACAAGGTGCCGAACCCTCCGAAGTTGCAGGAACGATGCATCCACTTCTTCGTCAAAACGTCATCGCATCACGTTAAAGGCTCCGGTAACGTTCACCTCCGTTCTTCTAATTGAACCTACATCATTATTAAAATTGAATATATAGGAATATAAAGGATGCGATTATTAAATTGTCGCCATTTTAATTACGCGCATGCGCGTTCTTTATTTCATCGACTGCACAGTATAATAACTTGCTGTACAGCTTGGAATTCGTAACGGAAGCTTCAATATGAACATTTCGGAGCGCTTGGGTCTCAATCGAAAAACAAAGCAGATGATTCGTCAAGTGTTGGACAATATCATAGTGTCTGGATTGATCCCAAGTGATGGCATCGTTATGCAGCCATTCCTTTTCCCACAGGGCTTCAGAGTCAACAAAGAGAAAGTATCGCTGCCCTGGGGCATCAGGGTAGCTACTGGAAGACCATATGTTTGTCCCCATCCACACAAGCATGAAAACAATGTCAACAATTTCTGCAAACCACATCCCCTAATCAGTTAATTGTCATACGGGATACACATTTAGGCTATTATGTCTTAAAAGAAACATGACTGAGTGGGCAAAATATTATCCCGCAGTAGGTTGCCATTACTTTCCGCGGTAGACTGGTTGCCAACCAAGGCTCTAACGCTATTGCTGGAAAGAAAACTGGCTGGTTACATTTAATGCCTCGAAAACCAAACCGCTCATTAGACCACAAGCTAAGAGTACCACGATGGGCGCTCGGTGCCTTGAGGGATTATCGGGCCTCAGACTCACATCCAACCTCGTGGAATTCCTATATACGATTCATCGCTAAAGATACAGGTAAAATGATCGGCTCCCTGTGCCAATCCAGTAATTACCTAACTCCTCACGGTATCCTCTACCTTTATAAGTGCAAGGTCAGGCCGAAATGAAGTATTGTTGACATATTCGGACGGGTGCTCCCCAAACCTAACTTCCCAGAGATTTCAAAAGCGTCTCCGAGTCCTTTTTGGAGAAGAATTATTTTCCACACCCCAACTTCTCTCTCATAGGAGGGACGTGTCGAGTCGCTCACTGCTCTGTCATTACTAACATGGCCAGTGTTCGGAAGAACTGTGTTCGTTGGTTCAGCCAGGACTAACCATCATGTTTAGGAACCACCATGACACTTACATTGCAGTAAACCACTCACATTCCCTCCATATTCCAAGTAAATTGCACCAGCGGATGTGAGTTATGGTGCAGTAGATATAGGCTCGGAACGAGAAATCGGGGAGCCGAGTTCGAATTCCAGTTGAATTCATTGCATTCACTTACGCGCAAATACCCTTAGGAAAGGTATTAATCCGTCTCTTCCTTCTAGTTATGGGTTAAATAACAGGACAGATTGGATTCTATAGCCTTGACTGGCAACCAGTCTACTGCAGAAATCAATGTCAACCTACTGCGGGATAATCTTCTGCCCAGTCAGTCATGTCTCTTTCGAGACATGATCGCCCAAGCGTGTTTCACGTATGGCACTTAACTGACTGAAATTGCACTCAAACACCTTCTTCACGCCAATCACTGCCCTATTGAATAAACTCCCATGAGAATGTTTCCCCGATCACAACAATTCTAACCTTTTAGAGTTAACAGTTAACCGATATATTTCCCTCTTGTCCTTATAAACTACCCCTTACTGTAACACGCTACCTCGATGGGCCTCGGACCTAGTACAGAGTTAACGTTAATGTCAAAAAAAAAAAAAAAAAAAGAAATGAAAAATAAAAATAAATAAATAAATAAGATCTTGTTAATGATTCGATGGGTTATATCTTTGTTACTTCTCTAAACTACTCCTTATCGTAACTTGCTTCAGTGAGTGGCCCCGGGCCTTGTAGAGTGTGCAACCGAATGTAAAAAAAAAAGATAACAACTTGTTAACTATTCGAAGGGTAATAACCAGAGTCATCTGTTTATTGCTTCTCTAAACTACCCCTGTTCGTAGCCTTCTACCTGGCGTGACCCCGGGCCTTGTACAGAGTTAACCCTAATGTCAAAAAAAAATTATATCTTGTTAATTATTCGACGCATAATCACCAGGACCATCTATTTATTGCTTCTTTAAACTACCTCTGATCGTAACTCTCTACCTGGAGTGGCCCCGGGCCTTGTACAGAGTTAAAATTTAATGTAAAAAATGATTAGATCTTGTTAATTATTCGACGCATAATCACCAGGACCATCTAATTATTGCTTTTCTAAATTATGTCTGACCGTAACCCTCTACCTCGAGTGGCCACTGGCCTTGTACAGAGTTAAGCTTAATGTAAGAAAAAATGGTTACATTTTGTTAATTATTCGACACACAGTTACCAGAACCATCTATTTGTTGCTTCGCTTTAGGAAGTTAGCATTCTTTGTAAAACTTTGTAAGATTTGTTTTTTCAACATTTATCCATGTTCTGTTATCCATTTAAACAACCTCATTAGCTAGATTATTCTCTGTTTCTATAAGTTTTGTTTTTTCATTCAATAGATCATGTCAGTGTCAAATTCTCCAGCCCATTTTCCTCATTATGTGCCCTTGAAATAATTGTTTCGTTCTGATTTCACATATAAACGTCCATTTTCATTTAATTTTTCTTAAAGCATTTTTACTCACATATTTATTCATTCAGTCAGTTGTGCTATACGTGATAAACTTCCGAGACATGACTGACTGGTCAGAAGATTATCCCTCAGTAGGTGAGACATTCCTTTCTACGGTAGACTGGTTGCCAGCAAAGGCTATAGAACCAAATCCGTCCTGTTATTTAGCCAATAACTGAAAGGAAAAACCGGACAAATACCCTTTCCCAAGGGTATTTGTGCGGAAACGAATTCAGCGAATTCAACTGGAATTTCAACTCTGCTCTCCGATTTCTCGTTCCGAGCCGATATCCACTTCACCACAACTAAAATATTCAGTCCACCGTATTCTCAACATCATTCTGTAGAGCTATATTTCTGCTAGCTGAAATATTTTCTTCATCAGTATGTAGTTTGTCCAGCATTCACTCCAAGATAGAAGGTTTGATATCACAGAATACAGTATTTTTGTCTTTCTTACTAACAAAACGTTTCTGCTTCTTAGTAATTTGCTTAACTTTTGAAAGGCATATTTAGCTACCCCAAGCTGTCTTCGGATTTCGGTGCCACTTCATTTGTCTTCTTTTAAAACACTTCCCAGATATTTAAATCATCATACTCGCTTCATTTTAGCAGCTTCATTTTGTAATTCGAGTCCACGGCCTGCTAACTAGAGTTAGTGCCTCAATAAAATCACCGTGGACTAGGCAGCAGGAAACCACTCCACTATGAATTCCAAGATCAAACAATCATTCACTGTACAGAACATTAAAATGTCTACTGTCGTGAAAGTCTCGTAAATCCTTCATTATGGACGAACAATTTATTTACATTCGATGGGGTCGACTAAAAACTCCGTGATAACTTTAAAATTCTACGCTTCTTGATTGCTTAATCTGCCTCACCTGAAGGTGGACAGACATTCAGAGCTTTCAAAAGGGGAAAAAACGACATTGTCTAATTGATTATGACGTTTGTTAGTTTCTATTGCTACTATTAATATTGCCGAAATCATTAATACGTCAGCTGGCTTTGAAAATCCAAGGAAATAGAAAAGTGAAAACAAGGAGGCTGTTAAGATGTTAATATTTATCCTTAAATGGTCAATAAAATAAGCTGTAGACACACCTAAGCGACACCTGCTCTGAATGACCAGGAAAAAGAGTGACCGGTAGAAGGAAAGTAACAGTAGAATTATTTTGCTACTGCTGGTTTCAATTGAATTAAAAGATATTACCTCGTCAGACGCCTTTGCTTGCAAGAAACAGTCTATTTAGGTATCGTCTCGAACGTGGGTTGTAATATTCGATCCCAGCTCAGTTTTATGTCTATTCAGAAAAGATTAATTTTGGTTTTTACAAACAAAGGAAATATGGTTGTAGCTATTTTTTTTACTTCAAAAAAAGAAAAGGATTTTGAGAACGTTTTTATATTTTATCCATCCATCCATCTACTTGTACTTATTGTTTTGGATCTTTGTGTTTATCGTTCTAATTTACTCTCTTCTTTCATTTCTTTTTTTTCTCTCTCTTCTCTTTTTCTGTTTTCTCTTTCATTTTTCTTTTTCTTTCCTCTCTGTTAACTTTTTCCCTCGTCTCTTTTTCTCGCATTTCATTTTTCTTCATTTTTCTTTTTCCCCCGATTCTTTTTTCTTATTCCTTCTCTCGTTTTCTTTCTTTTCTCTCTTCTTTTATCTTGCTTCTCCTTTTTGTCTCCTCATTGCTTCCTTCAATTTCCTCTCTTCACATTTCTCTTTTTTTTTTACCTGTTTAGCTTTTCGTCTTTATCTTTTTCTTTTTTTCTTCTTTTTTGTCTTTTCTCTCAGACTTTTCTCTTTTTTTCTTTTAATCATTTCTTATTCCTTGACACTCTTTCTTTCTTTCTTTCTTTCTTTCTTTCTTTCTTTCTTTCCAAGCCAAAATCTACCGAAATGTTTGTTTCTATTTCAGTTCAGTCGTCTGTCCCTCATAATCTCCACCTCCATTCATATCGCACACAACTTACAACATTCAGATTTCTATTCTACTTTGAAGATTCTCGAATCTTGTATTGAACCAGAGTTAGGATAAAATATCTATCTATCTATCTATCTATTTATCTATCTAGGCCATTGTTCACATCTATCTATCTATCTATCTATCTATCTATCTATCTATCTATCTATCTATCTATCTATCTATCTATCTAGGTCATTGTTCACATCTATCTATCTATCTATCTATCTATCTATCTATCTATCTATCTATCTATCTATCTAGGTCATTGTTCACATCTATCTATCTATCTATCTATCTATCTATCTATCTATCTATCTATCTATCTATCTAACCGTAGAAATTTACCTATATTCTGCCATTCTTGTATGACAGCGCCGTAACTAATTTGACTGTGGAGGATTTGCACACTGACGTCGAACAGATAAATCATATAACTATATTTCTTATTTCGTGGAGTCAAAAAATGTCACAGATAATGCATTTTCGGTGTTATTGTTTGAAGATTGCTTAAGTTCAAAAACTAACATAGATATGCAGTATTTACATTATTCGGACTATTGCCCTCATCCTTGTTGGCATTTGTACGAAGTTTCGGCCGTTGTATGCTCCGGCTTTATTCAGGTGCTGATATTTCGTACCGAAACCATTATTACAATCTTTGGGATATATCATTCTCATTCTTTGCGGAATAATGCCGCGATTGAAAGTCATGAATTATCTCCCTTTAACCCTGCAAGTTACTTGTTCACCACTGCTGTAGCCTGGTATTGAACTCACAGGAACTAACCAATATCTATATTCAATGGGCTAAAACGAAACTCTGATGCTAAGAAAATTGGTTCATTCTGTCATGTTAGACAATTTTTATCTCCAGGTTCTACCATACATATTTATAATTCTACTATTCGGACATGATTTGAATATTGCTGCTGCATATTATCCAGTACTCTTGCTATATATTGAAAGATTCTTGATAAAATACAATCAGTAATGAGCAATATTATTGATTGGCGTATCGGCTTCATCTTTTATATAAATATTTTTATTGTAATTCTTTGGAACTAGTCAGTCAGTTAAGTGTCATACGTTATACACGCTTGAGAGATCGTGTATCGAAACACACATGACTGACTGGTCAGAAGATTTTTCCTCAGTAGGTTGCCATTTACTTTCTGCGGTAGACTGATTGACAGCTAAGAACCCAATCTGTCCTGTTGTTTAACCCATAACTGGCGGGAAGAGATGGATTAATACGTTTCCTAAGGTTATTTGTGCGTAAGTGAACGCAGGGAATTCAACTGGAATTCGAACTAGATTTACTGAATTTAAGCGAAGTACCAGATTTAGCTGAAGAGAGTGATATGAAAGAACTACAAATAAACTGCAAGAAAACCGAATTCATGGTCATCAGCAAAAAGAGCAAAAAGGGCAAAATGCTAAATACAGGTAGGAGATACTAAAATGAAACAGGTACAAAACTTTAAATACCTGGAAAATGGTCTAACAGAAGACGAAAGTGCGACACAAAGATCCAAAGGAGAATTGGCAAGGCGAAGCACGCGTTCCAGAACTTGAGTAGAGAATTAAGAGACAGGACAATTTCGCTAGAAACAAAGAAAAGAGTATTGGATTGCTATGTGATGTCACTTCTTCAATATTTCAGTGAATACTGGATATATCATCAAAGATGAAGGAAAAACGTGAAGCAAATGAAATGTGGTTCTACAAAAGGATGCTGCGAATATCATGGATCGAGCATGTGAGCAATGATGAGGTCTTGGAAATTATGGAAACAATAAGGAAATAAATACTGAGCATCAGAAAGAGACAGCTAAAGTTCATGGGACATGCAATGAGGAAGGAGGGCTTGAAGAACCTGATACTAACAGGACAAATAGAGGGAAAAGAGACAGAGAAAAGCAGTGGATAACATATTTGAATGGCCTGATCAGATGGATGACAGAACTAGTGTTGTGTGGTGTAACAGGTGAAAGCGTGCTAAGAGCCACCAGAGATAGAGAGACATGGAAAGCCATGGTTGCCTACGTCCTGAAAGGACAGGGTGCACAGAAGAAGAAGACTTGATTGGATGTGTGTTGTGGTGCAATAAATATTGGCTCGGAATGAGAAATCGGTGGTCAATGTTCTAATTCTGTTGGGTTCATTATATTCACTTTACGTAAATATCTAGTGCGCTTTAGGATACAGTATGAGAAAAAATGGTTAAAGAAGGGATAAAAGATGGACGAGAGATAAAAGATGGTGTTGCATTTAAAGTTTTTGAGATTGTAGCTAACAGGGAAGCGAGTAGATGGAAGAGAGTTCCACAGATGGGAAGCGCGAGAAAAGAAACTTATGAGTAGAAGAGGAGGTTACATTTAACTATTTCTATAGTAAACGGATGAGATAATGATCTTAATCTACAAGCGAGCTTAAATCCAACTTTTGGCGGGGGGGGGGGGGGGGGGCTGGGAAGAGATGCATAAAAAACTACAACTTATTCGTGCCGAATAAATTTGGTAAGAAAAAGTAGGATTTATTAAATAAATACTCCAAAAATTACATACAGAATCGCACAAAAATATTGCCATCTTCTATCGTGTTGAATTCCGTCTATTTTTTATCCCTTCCTCAACACCCATTGTACCTAGTTTGTTTTCTCTCACTGCAGCCAGCTTCGCACTAGTAGAGGTCTCGCCTTGCTTGGGGTGAAATTATAAAAACTTCGGTTACAGAGTAGGGCATGTTTGGTATAATTCCAAATATCTTCCGGTAATATGAGCCGAACCAGTACATTTATTAAAGTGACATGAAAATTTCCATATATTTTGAATGCGATTAAGTTTGTTTTTTTTAGTCGTATCACCACGAACAAGGCGGTAATGCCACTGATGTGCAGGGGGCTACATAAGTGCAAAAAGATTAATTAGAAGAGACTGAAGAGGAAGACGAACCAGTTAGAAAGGAGTAAGAGAAGGATGGGAATACAGGTGTGATGACGGTTGCAAAGGTGGAGAGAAAGGAAAGGATATACGGAAAAAAGGAAACCGATATACGGTGGTGAAAGAACTAGAGTCAAGTGGGTAATAGATGAGTATTGACATTGCATTTAAATTCCTGGAGGTTGTAGCCGTCAGGAAAGCAAGAATACGGAAGCGAGTTCCACAGGCGTGAAGTGCGAGAGAAGAAACTGAAGGAGTAGAATTGTCGTCTGCATTTGGTTAATCTAACTGTGAATGGGTGGGACCCAGATGCCAATCTGGTTGCACGAGTAAACACCTGTTGCAGAGGCACCAGTGATTGATATATAAATGGATCTTACACACACACGCGCCGTGCAAAGATATATATGACTCTTTAGAAATGAATTGAGTTATCTTGGTGACTGGCGTGTATATACACAGCTTATACACAACACGTTAAAATTTCCCTTCTCTGATTCCATGCGTCGATGGCTTACGGAGTAGCGACTCCGACTGACACCAAATCGGTTGAGTTTCGATCCCGACCAGAAGCAAGTGGATGCGTCTAGCTACACTGCTGAGCTGTGATACAGCGAAACAGGCTTGTATGTGGATGACTAATATATGTATATATATATATATATATATACCACATCTGGTCGGGTGGCATGGCTATTCACCTTGGGATCCTTGCCAAAATCTAACAGAGAATCTGTAATGTGATCGATCTCGACTTAACGGCTCAGTTTCAGTCACTTTCTCACCGTCGTCATGTGGCTTCCCTATATCTCTTCTACAAATACTTTAACGGATTCTGCGCAGATAAACTGAGCTCACTGGTGCCCTCATGTATGAATTTACTCGATCTACTAGACTAGCAACTAGGTCCCACCCTTTTACAGAGAAACCAATAAAATGTAACCGCAATTTCTACTCCCTTAGCTCCTTTTCTAGTACTTCCCGCCTTCCTGTGAAATTCCCTTTCGTATACTTGCTTCCCCGATAGCAAGAATCTCCAAGAATTTAAATGTAAGGTCAATAGGCATCTCCTGTCTGACTCACATACTCTCTCTCTCGTGCTCCTTTCTCTGTCCACTCCACTCTTATCACACCAGTATTCTCATTCTTCTCTTACCCACTTTCTGACACTCCCTATAAACTGTTTCTCTTACTCATCACTTTCCTCCTATGTAAATCCTTGCGCACTAGTGGCGGTGAGGCTGCCTTGCTTGGGGTGAAATGATTAATATATATATATATATATATATATATATATAAATTTATTTTTTATTTTATATATATATATATATGTCAATTTTTTTATTTATTTTTTTTTTTTTTGGATATTTACTAGAACCATTTATTCATTATTATCACTGGACATTCATTTATTTGTGGACGACCTTATTCTAGAAATTTTTCCTCTTCTCCTGTGCAACCAAAAACATCTTAAATTCCAATAACGTAGCAAGCAAAGATTAGGACACAGGCCGGGGCCTGATCAACCTTGGCTGGGTCAACCAGGGGAGAAGGTATGATGTTTGTAAAGGACAGAAACCGTCAATAAACCAGGGTAACATCACTGATGATGTGTCCTAACCGCATCTAAATGATGTATTTTGCAAATTCAATATATATATATATATATATATATATATATATATATATATATATATATAAAATCCAATGCAAGACAGTAAAGCCACTAAGACACAAGGGTTAGTGAGGGTAAAAGAATAAAATCAAAGAGAAACAATTTATTTAAGAACGTGAACAATAGAATAGTAACCATAATAATAGATAACGATTAACATTTCATTTAAAATTTTTAATGTCCAAAATGGGTGCTGAAGGAGAGTGCCAAAACCGAAAAGATAGTTAACCTAGAACTTACGGTTACATCTAGTCAGTCTGTTAAGTGCCATACGTGATACACGCTCAGGGCGATCATGTCTCTTTCGAGACATGACTGACTTGGCAAAAGATTATCCCGCAGTAGGTTGCCATTTCTTTCTGGTTGCCAGCCAAGGCTATAGAACCCAATCTGTCCTATTATTTAACCCATAACTGGAGGGAAGAGACGGATTAATACCTTTCCCAAGGGTATTTGTGCGGAAGTGAATGCAACGAATTCAATTGGAATTTGAACTCGGCTCCTGGATTTGTCGTTCCGTGTTGATATCCACCGCACCACAACGCACATCCGCCTTACATCTAGTACTGCGCATAAATACTCCTACGATTTCATATAGAGTTGCATAAGAAAATCTAACGGCAAAATGTAAAACAAATGGGGCTGAATTTCAGTATAAATTGCATTTGAGTTTAGCATACCAACGTATTCCAGCTTAATCTTCTGTAGCTTTCACTTTCACACTTATTTCTTTTGAAAACCCATCCCCTCTTCTTCCAGATATAAGTTAAATGATTAAATGGACTGTTTAGACGTTGGTAGCTTTTGATGGCCGTCGACATATGAGAACGAAAAAGTTAAAAACCAAAAGAGGGCCAACGGTTACAGTTAACCACTGCGATATAATTTCCAAGAAGATGATAATTCTCTTATATAAACTTATTTATAAATGGAACTTTGTGTGTGTGTGTGTGTGTGGGTGTGTGTGTGTGTGTGTGTGTGTGTGTGTGTGGGTGTGTGGGTGTGTGGGTGTGTGTGTGTGTGTGTGTGTGTGTGGTGTGTGTGTGTGTGTGTGTGTGTGTGTGTGTGTGTGTGTGTGTGTGTGGGGGGGGGGTGTGGGGGGGGGGTGTGTGTGGGGGGGGGGTGGGGGGGGGGTGTGGGGGGGGGGTGTGTGTGTGTGTGCGTGTTTGTGTGTGTCCGTTACCTATAGACTCCGAAACGGCTGAACCAATTTTCTTGAAAATTTACACAGTTGCATTATAAGCGTCTGCGAGTGTTCTTATCGATATTTTGTGTCGACGTACCCCCGATAAATATCAATAATCGAAAAAATCGAAATTATAGAAGGAGTGGTCCGATTTTAAACAAATTTGATACACTCATAGACAAAGACATAAGAAACGATATTCAGAAGTTTCAAGGTTGCAGTTCTCACAATAGTGTAGAAAATCGATAATATATATATAAAAGACAAGATGTTTGTGTGTGTGTCTCTTTATCTGCCTGTATGTCTGTATTTTTTCAGCCCTTATATTTTAGTTTTTGCTTCGGGTTTGGCTCTAGGTAGGTATAATTGTAGTTCTTAGTTTCAGCTATGATACCATTTACTCAGAGGACTTATTTAGCCTTCAAAATTCAGTTTACGACGAAAAAAACTTTTTTGATATCGATACCATAAAATCAAAATTTGACTTACATCCATTCATTTTTCTTTCAATTTACGGTTTCGCTTTAACTGGAAACAACTATTGCTTTTTAGTCTTTCGTGCCAACGTCCAAAGAGTCTGAGCTCCAGGACCATGGATTAGTTTTAAAGCTTTCATTTCACCCAAGCAACGCCGGGCTATACTGCTAGTAATAAATAAAATACATTATGACAAAGGCGTTTACATCTTTCTATGTTTTCTCATCATTCGTGAGTGACACACGTCATCACATTCCTGCTCAGTTTGTACATTTCAACGCGAACAAAGGAAAATATTTCTTGTGGTTGGTGATTCATTACAGAATGTTGCCAGTTGTGTCGTGAAATTGGTCCCTGATATTATTGGCTAATCATTTTGCACGTTTTACTTTGAAAATCGGGGAAAATGATTTGTCATCGATTAAGAATTCGTGTAGGCTCTGCTGAGAGAGCCAAGCTTTAATAAGCGGGGACAATAGTTGGCACATCGCTCGGCCTAAGGCCACAATCTGCAAAGAAGAGAAAAATCGGAAATTCTTTCGGGTAATTGACCTTTAACTGCAGTCGCTGCATAAGAACTGCTATGCCAGTTTGATATGGCATACACCATACGACAATTTATCTGCAGAAAAGATTTTCCTACATTATTTTTTATTCGTGAATTTATATATGTATATATTGGAAGAAAAATATATTTGTGTGTTTATACTTTTTTATTCAGAGGAATGCTAGGAAAAAATTTCTTTTCAGAAACAAAAAAACTGAATAGTAGTAACAAGCCCTGACGAAGGATGCGAAGTCATTCGGAAATTCTGTGATAATCAAAGAAACTTTTTTCTCCTTCAACAATTCAATTAAATAAAAACAAAAAATTATTAGAAAGTATTAAATATCTATTACACCGTCCATTTTTCTAACATAACTATCTCTCTCTCACACACACACACACACACACACATATATATATATATATATATATATATATATATATATATATATATATACATATATATATATATATGAAGCCACATCACTCCTTAAATTAGACGCCCTGATGCAGGAGATTACAAAGTCATCCCGAGGTTGTGGTTGAAGATTTTATTGAAAAGATTTAAATTTCGGCGTTAGTATTTCTCATTTAATTTCGTTGGTCTCATATATGCTCTAAACTAATGCTATAAAATACTAATATTTAAGTTATATATATATTAACTATTATTATTAATAGATAGCCTTATTTGAAATAGACGCTTCACTTTTCAGAAATCTTAATAAAAAACACGTTTTTGGGTTCTCGATTTCGGATAGCGATAGATATAATACATCCAGTTTAAAGTAAAAATAAAAATAGGGTGACTATTTCAAATACGAGTATCTACTATGTGATAATATTTTAAGTACCGAAAATGTTGGATTAAAATAAATTAATTCTACACACACACACACACACACACACACACACACACACACACACACACACACACACACACACACACACACACACACACACACACACACACACACACACATGTATAATCTAATACTTATAAAAAATATATATATTGTCATCCGCAGACAGATCTGTTTCGCTGTATCACAGCTCATCAGTACGGTTAGACTCCGATTGCTTTTTAACCCAAGATTGAAACCCGACCGAATGGGCGTCAGTCGGCGATTCTATCCCTGGGCTATGGGCGTTCGATGGAAGAAGGCAGACCTTTTAGCGCATATCTTATCACTATACGCGCCAAATAGCTGGAGTGCTCTAATTCATTTTACTGAATGACCGATGCGTACACGCCAGAGTAGCTACTGTTTTACAAAGTCAACCATTCTTCCTGAGTGCTCAATCAGGGTGTTTGATATATATATATATATATATATATATATATATATATATATATATATATGTGTGTGTGTGTGTGTGTGTGTGTGTGTGTGTGTGTGTGATATATATATATATATATATATATATATATATATGCGGATAGCAAAATGTTCAAATCTGAATTAAGTGCATTGACAAAGAAGAACAAAGAGAGAATGCGCAAGCGGAATTAGTATATCCTTTTATTTGATGCATAACTGGATGAGAGAGGGTTCATAGCTTTCCCCATTTTCCATAGTGCGAAATCGAACGCAAAAGAATCGGTAGAAATTTGAACTCGCCTCGCCGATTTTTCTTTCCGCGCCGATATCTCATTTAAACTCACAGCCACATTAGTTTGAGAATAAATCAAATCGAGGATTGAAAATGTATATAATGAATAATAATTCAATGAAAAAATTTGTTTAGTAACTCAGGAACGAACTGGCCATAAATTACTCTAAATTGCCGTGACAAGCCAATTTCGAAAGCTCTGCTAGACGCCTTTACCAGTTTGTTTCTCTAATTAGCCATTTCTTTTTATGTTTTGAGGCTTGTTGAACAATTTTAAATTATAGTCTATGTCTGGCTTCTTCCTTACATTGCATAATATAATTCCTTGTGTATTTTTTTTATTTGCTCTGTTTTAATCGTTTCCTTTCGAGAAATGCAGCATTTGTCAAAATTTAGAAAGAACAGCTTCTGCTGCGTTATTGCTGAGACAAGTCACTAGGTTAGTTGAAAAGGTGCGTTTTCTTCCAGTCAAACGATTTTGGCTTTAAAATTACCCTTCAGGCAGATTGTTACCTAAATTTGATCTTGAAAAATAAGGTACAATGTCAACCATCTTTTTCAGTTTAAATTCGTGTTCATTTACTGATCATTTTCTTTATATATATATATATATATATATATATATATATATATATATATTCTTTCACAATCAGCAGCCCATTTGAGCTTGGTGGAATTATTGCTTGATGTGGGTTTAATGATAAATCATACTTGTAAGACGAACATGTTCATGCATTGGAATTAGGCTTTACTAACAATATAACATTTTAATAGAAGTTGTTCTTCTGTTTTATGTACAGTCAGACATAAATTCAGAAGGCTATCTTCGTAAATATGTAGGTTATAGGAAAATCCTCTCTCTCTCTCTCTCTCTCTCTCTCTCTATATATATATATATATATATATATATATATATATATATATATATAGTTAAATAAAATAATGACAAAAGGAAAACTGTATTTTAAATCGCCTGCGCGTTTCGTCCTGTGATGGACTTTATCAAGGCAAAAAGACGAAATGAGCTTTATTCTAAATTACCTATCTATAAACAAACAGTGTTGGCAACCACCAAGACGCTCACAAATCATTTTTTCGCAATCTCACCTTAACTTATCGAAATTATACTAAGACAGACTAACATACATAATAAGAATTTCAAAGAAAACGGTTGAATTCCCTTCATTTTAACATCTCGTGACTTTGCACTACACTTGAAGGAATTCCAAAACAGACTAACACACGTAAAAAACAGTGAAAAAAAAC
>JBBBDQ010000592.1:5217500-5320000 GCA_037127315.1 Ascarosepion bandense | reverse complement strand
CACGGACACTATGTAAATACGCATATACTTCTACACACGTGACGAGCTTAGCCAATTCGCTGTCAGTCAGGATAAGTAGACGAAAGTTGTGTTTTTCATCAATTCATTTTTACGCTGTAAACAGTCAACAACAATGTCCATAAGATGAGGTATCTCAACTCTTATTTGGGAAAATGAAATATTTGCTGAAAACAAAATTTTAAAAAATTGAACAAATTGAGCTTATATATTTAACAACACAAAGCGTTAATACAGTTTCTTTCCATTAAAAATGCACAAAATGATTTTTTATCGCAGTTTTCATAAAACCTTATAAAAAGAACATTACTGGTCTTATTGTCGTCACTTTTTTATGAGATTTTTTACATTCAGTCAGTTAGTTGCCTATGTGATACACGCTTGGGCGATCATATCTCGAAAGCGACATGACTGACTGGGCAGAAGATTATCCCGCAGTAGGTTGCCATTAATTTCTGCGGTAGACTGGTTGACAACCAAGGCTATAGAACTTAATCTGTCCTGTTATTTAACCCATAGCTGGAAGGGAAAGATGGATTAATACCCTATGAGTATTTACGCGTAAATGAATGCAACAAATTCAACTGGAATTCGAACTCGGTTCCCCGATTTCTCGTTTTAAGCCGTTATCTAATGCACCTCAACGCAACGCACATTTTTTTAATGGGTTATGTTTATAAATAAATATCAATGTTTACATTATTAATATTAATTAAAGTAACCAATGAAAATTTTATGATTTTCCTGATTGTTTTTTTTATAGTTTTTGATGTATCCTAATTCTGTAGTCAATGACTGAATAAGCTCCTTGACTGTTGAATACTGGTCTGGTGCTCCTGATATTCATCTCAAGGTTCTTGACATGATCCAAAGAAGAATCTGCAATATAATAAACCTTAACTTAGCATTTCGGTTTCAGTCACTATCTCACCGTAGATTCTCTCTGGCTTTTCGCGCGCCTGCACTGAAAGTCTTTTTTTCCCTGGTTTTGCATAAATGAAAGCGTGCATAATTTACAGCGTAAAAATAAATTGATATAAAAAACAACATTCGTCTACTTATCCTGACTGGCATCTCTTTCCCACCCTTTTACTTTTGAAATCGTTAAATGTAACCGTCGCTTCTACCCCAACATCTTTTTCTCACATTTTTCGCCCGTGTAACACCCTTCAGTTTACTTGGTTCTCTGACAATTAAAATCCTTAAAAACTTTAAATGCAACGTCAATCGCCATCTTCTATCTTCTTGATGTCCATTTATCTTTTATCCTTTCCTTAATCCTCTCTATACTCAGTATTTTCTCTCACTTTCACTCTACGTAGCCCCCAGCGTATTAGTGACTACCAGTCTAGCCCGGCGTTACTCGGGTGTAATGAAAGATTTAAAACTAATCCATGGTCCTGGAACTCAGACTCAGCCTAAAGAATATTTGTGTGAAGTTTGGTGAGAATCGGATAAAAATTGTGGATTTGTATAAAAGACATACAGACATAAAAAGACACACACACAAACATCTTGCCTTATATATATTCTCAATTTTCTGCACTATTATTACAACTGCAACCTTGAAACTTCTGAATATTGTTTCTTATGTCTTTGTCTATGAATGTATCAAATTTAATTAAAATCGGACCACTCCTTCTATAACCCGATTTTTTCGATCATCGATTTTCGATATTTATCGGGGGATGTGCGTTGTGGCACAGTGGATATCGGCTTGGAACGAGAAATCGGGGAGCCGAGTTCTAATTCCAGTTGAATCCATTGTATTCACTTGCGCACAAATACCCTTGGGAAAGGTATTAATCCATCTCTTCCTTCCAGTTATGGGTTAAATAGCAGGACAGATTGGGTTCTATAGCCTTGGTCGGCAACCAGTCTACCGCAGAAAGCAATGGCAAACTACTGCGGGATAATCTTCTGCCCAGTCAGTCATGTCTCTTTCGAGACATGATCGCCCAAGCGTGTATCACGTCTGGCACTTAACTGACTGACTTCGACACAAAACCTAGCTAAGAACACTCGCAGACGTTTATAGTGCAACTGTATAAATTTTCAAGAAAATCGGTTTAGCCGTTTCGGAGTCTATAGGTAACGGACACCCCCTCCTACACACAGACAAAGTTCTTTTTATAACTACGTTTAGTTATTGCCGCCTTGATAGGGATGAAATTATTAAAAACAAATATTCGTGGAATTTCCCTTACTGCATCGTTAAATATTTGAGTTTAAAAACTTTAACAAAATATTGCAATAACAATCATGGATATGAAAGCAGGTCTTTATTTAATGAAATACCAAATGAAAAGATTCAGAATTGACAAATTTGTCATTTCATTGAAATGATGAACGTATAAGAGCGTTATGTCCACCTCTGTCCCACATTGACTTCGTTTTTAATATAGACTATTCTTTTTTGACTCACTAGAACTAAACAGCCTATCTTTTTCTTTCATCTTTTCTTACAATCAAAGTGTCATGGTCTATAATTTATCTGAAGTAATGGCAGTATGGAACGCACGTGCTATCACGTTTGCATTAATTATTTGCATATTAATATTAATTCATGATAATATTTGTAAAAATGTAAACCCGGAAAAAAAAAAAATGAAGATCCTAATGTCGAAGTCATCGTCACCCTTCCATCCCGTATTTCCACCTCCACGTTCCGAAAATTTTCTGTTTACTAGTACTTTGCTTAACTTCTGGAAGATACTTTTGCTTATTCCAATTCGCCATCGGAATACGGTGCTGAATTTTCTATCCTCTGTTAAAACATGGCCCAGACAGCTTGATCCGTTTATCTATATTTCTGAGATGTGGTAGTATTTACAGTATTTACATTATTCGGACTATTGTCCTCATCTTTATTGCCACTTATACGACATTTCGACCGTTGTATGCTCCAGCCTTCTTCAGGTGCTAGGAACTTTGAACCAAAATAATAAAGTAATAAAGGGTTCGGTTCAAAAATCTCACCACTTGAAGAAGGTCGGAGCGTACAACGGCCGAAACGTCGTACAAATGGCAACAAAGATGAGGACAATAGTCCGAATAATGTAAATGTTGATCCGTTATATATTCATGTTATCTAACATATTTACCCCGAGGTTTAACACATTTAACACATGGTTTCTCAAGTTTATTTAACTTTTCCTGGCCAAAAAGGTTTGGTCTGTTATAATTAAAATATTCATTTTTCGATTGGAACGCACCGTGAACCTTTTATCAACCGTCGTATGATTGACTTTCAGTGACAAAGGACCAGAAATTGGCGATGTAAAATGCGTAAAGTCTTATTGTCGCTCTTAAACTCTGGGGAAAGAATTGGGATTATTTACTGTCAGCTCTCTAATCCCAGAACATCAATGTCATCGTCTCACGCTAAGTTGATAGATAAGGAGAACAGAAGCAGGTGTAATCTGAAAAGTGTCAGCTTAAGGGGCATATCTTTGGCATATAGCTCTCATGGCAAGTAATTAAATGGCGCTAATTTCCAAACATCTGAGACAATAATATCTATATTTTATATATCAGCCCAAAAATACAAGGTAAGCTAATTAGTGTTCCAGTTAAAAGCTTACGGCATTATTTAACAATTCCAACTGCATCTGAGACGTAAAGATTTTCTGATATCATCAAAGTAAGATTTTATTTGAACTTTTATCTCTATATTTACTCAGGAAATAAAGAGCACGCGGACAGAACAAAGTACATAGAATAATTTATGGTTTAACAATCTAGATATATGATAATTTCTTACCCATGATAATCACATGTGGAAAAATTAATCTGAAGAAAATTACTTTCTAGGATGTGCGTTGTGGTGCAGTGGATATCGCTCGAAACGAGAAATCGGGAAGCCGAGTTCAAATTCCAGTTGAATTCATTGCATTCACTTACGCTCAAATACCCTTGGGAAAGGTATTAATCCGTCTCTTCCTTCCAGTTATGGGTTAAATAACAGGACAGATTAGGTTCTATAGCCTTGGCTGGTAACCAATCTACAGCAGAAAGTAATGACAACCTACTGCGGGATAATCTTCTGTCCAGTCAGTCAGGTCTCTTTCCGGACATGATCGCTCAAGCGTGTTTCACGTATGGCACTTAACTGACTGATTCTTGTTTAATTCATTTAAGCTATACAGCGAGTCAAGTCCTGCCAAGATCCGTCATTGACAGATACAATCTTAATGTAAGATGCACAGATGACACAGTGTTGATAGCAGACACGGAAAAGAAATTATAAGACCTCCTGGAAAAGCTGGAAGAAAGGACTAAACATAAACGAGAAGGGAGATGAATGCATGATCATCGGCAAAAACAGGAGCCCAAAATGTCAAAAACAGGTCGGAGATACTAAAATCAAGCAGGTAGTGAAATTGAAATACCTGGGAAGTGTTTAACACAGTAACCGAAAGTGCCAGAATTACTTTCGAAAAATTGAGTAGAATTTTGAGAGACAGGAAAATTTAGTTGGAAACAAAGAAAAGAGTATTTGATCGTTAAGTGATAAATGTCTTCTTGTTTGACAGCGAATGTTGGACAATCTCCCCCAACATGAAAGTAAGACTTAAATCAGCAAAAATGTTGTTCTACAGAAGGATGCTAAGGATACCATAGTTCTAACCTGTGAACAAGGATGAAATTTTAGAGAGAATGGAAACGAAAAGAAAATATATACTTAACATCAAGAAGAGACAGCTGAAGTTTATGGGACACGTAAATAAAGAGGGCGGGTTTGAATAATCTCATACCCACAGGACGGATAGAGAGAAAGACAGGGTGTGATATACTTGATGGGTTTAAGTAAATTGATGGCAGAGAAGAGTTTGGGAGAAATACCAAGACCAAAGGTATGAAGAGCGACAAAGGACAGAAAGATATGTCGTGTGCTGCTTTCTCTTATGCCTTTTCTCCTCTATCTGTCCAATGGGCATCAGGTTTTCCAAGCCTTCCTTCCTCATTACATGTTCCAAAAACTTCAGCAATCGTTTACTGATGTTAAGTATAATTTTCTTTTTTTACGTTTATTTTCTCCAAACTCCATCGTTGCTCGGGTGCTTCGTTCGTGGTATCCTCAGCGTCCTTCTCTAGAACCATATTTTGGTTGCTTGTAGTCTTTTCTTCATCTTTGATAAAATTGTCCAGAATTTGCTGCCATATGGAAGGACAGATATTACATAACAATCCAGTACACTCTTCTTTGTTTACGACAAAATTTTCCTGTCTCTTAATACTCTACTCAGCTTTAGGAATGCATCATTGGCCGTGCCTCTACGCATTCTGATCTCTGTAGCGCACATTACGTCCTCTGTTAGAACACTTCCGAAGTATTTCAATTTTTGCACTTACCTGATTTGCGTATCACCAACTTGTAGTTGGCATTTTAGGCCCCTCTTTTTACTGTTTACCATGCATTCAGTTCTTTTGTAGTTTATTGTTGGCTTTTCTTTCCGTTTCCTTAACTACTTCCTGTAAAAGACCACGCACTCACATAATTGATAATCTATTGGCTATAGATTTATATAGATACTAGCTGTATAGCTCGGCGTTGCTCGGGTGTAAGGAAAACTTTAACACTAATCCATGGTCCTGGAGCTCAGACTGTTTCCAGTTGAAGCGAAACTGTAGACTGAAAGAAAAATGAATGGATGTAAGTCAAATTTTGATTTTATGGTATCGATATCAAATAAGCTTTTTTCGTCGTAAACTGAATTTTGAAAGCTAAATAAGTCCTCTGAGTAAATGGTTTCGTGGCTGAGACGAAAAACTACAATTATACCTACTTAGAGCCAAACCCGAAGCAGAAACTAAAATAAAAAGGCTAAAAAAAAAACAAAAAAAAACACAGACATACAGGCAGATAAACAGACACACACACACACACACACACACACAAACATCTTGCCTTTTATATATATTATCGATTTTCTGCACTATTGTAAGAACTGCAACCTTGAAACTTCTGAATATCGTTTCTTATGTCTTTGTCTATGACTGTATCAAATTTGATTAAAATCGGACCACTCCTTCTATAACCCGATTTTTTCGATTATCGATTTTCGATATTTATCTGGGATACGCCGAGATAAAACCTAGCTAAGAACACTCGCAGACGCTTATAGTGCAACTGTATAAATTTTCAAGAAAATCGGTTCAGCCGTTTCGGAGTCTATAGGTAATGGACACACACACACACACACACGCACAGACAAAGTTTCATTTATAAATAAGTTTAGATTTTTTTATGACGTTGGAATGATCAAAATTATGGTTAGTGTATCAGGGTATATTACCCGTTTTTTTTATATTTCTTAAACAGGAACAAAAAAATTATTGGAACTTCTAGGTAATCTTGTCATATTTAGTAAGAGGATTAGAGTAATCCATAACTTAAGCTGGGATCAAACCATCCGCTTACGAATAGAAAAAAATTCAGTCAATATGCAAAAATATATAAGGGTGTAAAAATATATCTTCTCAAATATGTGCGTTGTGGTGCAGTGGATATCGGCTCGAAATAAGAAATCGGAAAGCCGTGTTCGAATTCCAGTTGTATTTGTTGCATTCACTTATGCGCAAATATTCTTGTGAAATTTATTAATCCAACACTTCTCCCTCCAGCTATAAGTTGAATAGCAGAACACATTGGGTTTTATAGACTTGGTTGGTAACCATTCTACCGCAAAAACAAATGGCAACCTACCGTGAAAAAAAACAAACTTCTGCCTAGTCAGTGATAGATCAAGAGAGACATGTTAGCCCAAAGCGTGTATCATATATGGGGCTTAATTGACTTTATTTCTTCTTCCATTGAATATGATTTGAATAGTAGGAGAGATTGGGTTTTATAGCCTTTGTTGGCAACCACTCGACCACAAAAAGAAATGACTACCTACCTTGGGAAAAACTTTTACCTAGTCAGTCATGGATTGGAAGTGAGATGATTACCCAAGCGTGTATCACGCTTACGGCAGATCACGTTGAATACACGGATTCTCGTTCGATCACCGAAGTTAAGCAACGCGAGCCTGGTCAGTACTTAGATGGGTGGCCGCTTGCGAATACCAGGCGCTGTAAGAGTTCAATGACGGATGTGCGTTGTGGTGCAGTGGAGGTCGGCTTGGAAAGAGAAATTGATGAGCCGAGTTCAAATTTCAGTTGAGTACCCTGCATTCACTTAAGCACTGGTACCCTTGGGAAAGGTATTAATCCGTTACTTCCCTCCAGTTATGGGTTAAATAACAGTATGGGGCCTGGAGGCAACCCATCTAGTGTTGGTGTCACAATAAAAACACCCTTGGTAGCCCTGGCGAAGCATCAATTATTCAGCTATTTGACAAGATTATGAATTTCGCTATAAACTGCGCCAGGGTTCCAAATGAACAGGGAATACTGGAGAGGTGTAGTGAGTTCTATCTCGGCCGCGGACAGAGGACGACGGCGACTATCACGCATAGCGTGTAACTGACTCACATCCCAATGAACTCATCCAACCTATAAGATTCTAAGAGAAACATAAGTCTTCACAGGGATATATTGTTTGCAGACGCAATCTTATGAACATAAGCAGATGATGCAGTGTTGAGATTAAACAGATAAAGAAACTACAGGAGAATTTTGTTGGTTGGCTGTTTTTGTTTTATGGCATATCAACCTCGGCGGGTCATTTATTGCCAACTAAATTTTATTTCTTTATTTCTGGTAATACTTTTTTCTTTAAACAATAAATTGTTGTTTTTTTTATTTAAGCTTTGTGTCTAGTAATACTTTTTTTATTTTCCAGAACCAAGATGCATTAGGATTTGTTTTTAAGGGCAGGGATCCCAAGTCCTACTCTGTTATTTAACCCATAACTGGAGGGAAGGGACTGATTAATATCTTTCGTAAGGATACCAGTGCTTAAGTGAATGCAGAGTATTCAACTGGAATTCGAACTCGGCTCACCGATTACTCTTTCCGAGCCGATATCCACTGCACCACAACGCACATCCAGTGGTCGAGCGAGAACCGGTGTATTCAACATGATATGGCCGTAAGCCCCTACAGGAGAAAGTGAAGGAAAAATTTAAACATCAATTACAAGACGAGAGACTGGATATATTTCCGCAAAGAGAACAACCTAGCATGCTTATTTTAAATTTAGTCAGTCAGTTTATCGCCATACGTTATTCACGGTTGGGCGATCATGTCGCGAAAGAGACATGATGGACGAAGTGATATGGACCGGTAGTGGGACCCCGAAATGATAACTCGAAACACGCTGGTATGGTTAACAACATATATTAAGTCAAAAATAGATACAAGAGAACAGAGTAACATAAGCTTGGCTTACTAGTGATTGACAGACAAACAGACAGACAGACTGTGCTGAGCTGAACTGATGCTCCGAGAGTGATTAACTCTCAATATAGAGGTAGGAAGAGTCCATAGTTAAATGGGTAACGCCCCACAACACTAAGCAAACATTTTCCCATAATAGGTTGCCATTAATTTCTGCGGTAGACTGGTTGCTAAACAAGGCTACAGAAACCAGTCTGTCCTGCTCTTTAACTCATAAATGGAGGGAGAAGCAACGGATTAATACCTTTCCAAAAGTTATTTGCGCGTAAGTGAATGTAAAAGATTTAACTGGGATTTAACTCCGGGCCGATATCCACTGCACTACAATGCACATCTTAATTATTAATTGGAGATACTAAACCCAAGCAAGTAAAAAATATCTGGCAAGTGTTTTAACAGAGAAAAGCAATTGCAAAATCGAAACCCAAAGGCGCCTAAGGATAGCAAAAGATGATCACCAAAAGCTAAGCTAAGTATTGAGAAACAGAAAAATTTGTTATAAACTAAGAAAGGAGCATTGAACTGTTGAGTAATATCAGTCTTCCTATCTGACAGTGAATGCGGGCACCTCGATATAATGTAACGGTTAGCAATATTGCATCGCTAGAATCGTTACTGAGTGCCCCATACGTTCAGCATTGTGCCATATCTAATCTTCACTTAGGAAATTACCAGAGCAGGCAGACAATAAGAGGGGGTGTGAAGTCGAAAAGGATAAATATAATTGTTTTCATTTCGAGATGGTAAGGGTTATACAGTGTGGGAAATAGACTAAGTTGCTCCTTCTTCTTCTATGTGCCATGTCTCTTCAGGACGTAGACGATCATAGCACTCCACATTTCACTGTACATTTTCTCATTTTACTATATCTCCTGTTCTCTCAGCAATTTACACGAAGTAAGAAATGTTTCAGATGGCTGGTATTAATTATAATTGATTTTCAAGAGAAGATATTTCTCTAAAATTGGAGAATATAATTATTTTTGTCGGGAAAATTAGATGAAATGTTTAAAAAAGTAGAACATACTGCAGCAGGAATCCACTGGGTGCAAAATACTTTTATTGAGAAAATAAGCGAATTTATCAAACGTCACAACATCTGTCAATGAGTTTTGACGATGTGCGACTCTAGGTCCAAGTACGGCCTTGACAATTTTCTTTGTATTGAATTTTTCAAAAAACCGTATTTTCCAACCTCTTCTTCTAAGCTTCGGAAGCCGACTCTTACAATCTCTCTCTCTCTCTCCCCTCTCTCTCTCTCTCTCTCTCCCGTCTCCTTTCTAGCAGCAGGCCCCGAATTAATCTCTTTCTGCCATCTCATTCCAACCATTGGGCCAGCTAGCAGCAGGCCCCGAATTAATCTCTTTCTGCCATCTCATTCCAACCATTGGGCCAGATTAAATAAATCTCGTTTTGCATTCTCATTTTGTTAAACAGCACTTAGTACAGTACTAAGAATAATGTAAATTTAAATTATTGTTAATTTTCTTCTTCATGTGCCGAGTCCCTTCAGGACGTAGGTGATCACGAACTTCCACTTAGTCCTGTCTCTTGTCGCTCTCAATATTTTCTTTTTGGTATCTATCCAAAACCCCGATTCACCATCCGATTGCTCAGCCCTATCAAATATGTCTCGCGCTGCTTTTTCCTGTCTCTCTTTTTTTTTATCCGTCTTGTGAGTATTAGATTCTCCAGACCCCTTTTCTCATTACGTATATAACGAAGCTCAGCAATCTCTACCCGATGTTAAGTATGAGTTTTCTTCTCGTTTGCAGCCACTCCGACTCTTCATCGTTGCTCCTGTGCTCAGTTCATGGTATCCTCAGCATCCTTCTATAGAACCATATTCTTCTGCCTCATGCCTTTCCTTCATCCTTGAAGAGATCGTTCAACATTCACTGCGATACAGGATGACAGATATCACATAGCAGTCCAACATCCTTTCTTTGTTTCCAATGAGATTATCTTGTCTTTTCAGTACGCTTTGGAAATGCTTCCTGGGACCTCAGTGTCACATTTTCTGTCTTCTATCTAAACGCTTCCCAAGTATCTAAAGTTCTTTACTTGTTTTATTTTAGTATTCGGGTGTAGATTATTTTTGTTTTGCTCTCCATGGATTTCTCGACGCGTTCTTATTTAGTACTAGCTCAATTATTGATCGCCCCCTTTCCAAGGAGTCGAAGTACATATTGCCCGGCCCTAGAATAGACCTCATTATTCCTATATCAGCGAACCCACATACAAACGTTTTAGTCCATTAGGCTATTGTTTTTTTTTTTTACATTGTTATGGGATTTGTTTATAAAACATGGAGACGTAATTCAAGATATACGTCACATCTTATTTACTATTTAAACATTGAAAGTTTTTTTTTTTTTTTAATCATATCACCCCGAGCAAGGCGGTAACGCCACTGATGTGCAGGGGGCTACGTAATAGTGAAAAGATTGGAAAAGATAAAGCCGGAAACCACATCCTAAACAGGGAACAAGGGATGAGCCTCTTAACCTGTTCAATAGACATGGGTGGAGTGTGAACCGGGCGATAGATAGATCTATCTACTCCAATTTCGATCGTTAAAAGTGAATACTAAGCAGTTAGGCATTATGTCAACAGATGATCTTTCGATTATATGAAAGCGTTGGTTCTTTGGGAAGATGCAACAAGCTAGAGTTGAAGCAGACTAGATTTATCAGTTTTTTATTTGTTTTTGCAGAAAGAAAATATATTTCTAACGATTATATGAATAGCGAAATGAATACTAATATAAAATGTAATAATGACATTATTTTAAATCAAAATCACATACTGTTTCAAAATTCAAGAGTATGAAGAGTGATATAATCCGTCAGGCTGTAATACGCTAGATACATCCACTGCTAATAAGGTTGCTTTATAAGTGGTGACAGACTGGTCTACGCTAGATACATCCACTGCTAATAAGGCTGCTTTATATGTGGTGACTGACTGGTCTACGCTAGATACATCCACTGCTAATAAGGCCGCTTTATATGTGGTGACAGCCTGGTCTACGCTAGATACATCCACTGCTAATAAGGCTGATTTATAAGTGGTGACAGACTGGTCTACGCTAGATACATCCACTGCTAATAAGGCTGCTTTATATGTGGTGACAGCCTGGTCTACGCTAGATACATCCACTGCTAATAAGGCTGCTTTATATGTGGTGACAGACTGGTCTACGCTAGATACATCCACTGCTAATAAGGCTGCTTTATATGTGGTGACAGCCTGGTCTACGCTAGATACATCCACTGCTAATAAGGCTGCTTTATATGTGGTGACAGCCTGGTCTACGCTAGATACATCCACTGCTAATAAGGCTGCTTTATATGTGGTGACAGACTGGTCTACGCTAGATACATCCACTGCTAATAAGGCTGCTTTATAAGTGGTGACAGTCTGGTCGGATATTTTGCGGCAAAGCTTACCATTTCTCTGTTATCTGTTTTTATGGCTAACGTGATGAGTTCTGCACAAGACTTAATCGCCATAATCAAATCGTCCTTTTGGTTACTGCAGCGATTCTCTTCTAACCCGGTTATAGAACTCGTGAGCGTCTTCTTGAATACCATAAAAGATACAAACGATATCAGTATTAACGTCCTGACATAACTGGATGGATTATAATCAGATAAAGGTGGAGTTTCAAGGTGCGTATCAATTCGATAATGTTGTGATTTTGAACGGCTCTTAACGTCTACTTATTGCGTCTTTAGTTCAGAAAGTAACCACTCCCAGGTGCTGAACGTGGAAACTTGCATTTTCTACTCGAAAACTTTCAGTGATTTCAGTCAGTCACAAAATACCATATATCTCCTTCTTCCTGTGCCGTGTTCCTTCAGGACGTAGGCGATCATGGACTTTCACTTGGCTTTGTCTCTTGTCGCTCTCAATATTTTTTCTCTTGGTATCTCTCCCAAATCCCGCTCCGCCATTCATTTGTTCAGACCTATCAAGTAGGACCCGCGCTGCTTTCCCCGGTCTCTTCTTCCTTTTATCCGTCCTGTGAGTATTAAATTCTCCAGGTCCTTCTCTCTCATTACGTGTCTCAGGAACCTCATCTGACTCTTCCTGATGTTAAGTATGAGTTTTGTTCTCGTTTGCATTCTCTCCAAATTCTCATCGTTGCTCACATGCTCAGTCCATAGTATCCTCAGCATCTTTCTCTAAAATCACATTTCGGTTACCTCAAGCCTCTCCTTCATCCTTGATGGGTTCGTCCAGCAGTCACTTCCAGAGAGGAGGATGGATATCACATAACAATCCAGCACTCTTTTCTTTTTTTTCCAATGAGATTTTTTTGTCTCTTATTACTCTGGTTAGATTCTGAAAAGCGTTCTTGGCCATGCCAATGCGTCTTTGGTTCCTCATGTCGCACTTAACATCACAGCCGCTCTATTTGGGGGCATTTAATTCAAGATCAGCTGAATAAATGTCTGGACTAAATGAATGTTAACAAAGATTATATAAACATAACGGCAGACACCAGAGGGTAGTCACACACACACAAACACACACATTTTTATCTGGTTTTCTTTTATGAGAATTTATAATTTACATGAGAACTATTTCCCTCATTTTAATTTTATTACAACGGTTGGTCGTTGTGTTCACCGACCATCATCAGGTGACTTCAGGTAATTTCAAGCTGAACCCTGCATTTAATCTAGAGATGTAGGTTATGCTTTTCTACTGACTAGACATATTTTGTTCCGAGTATATATATATATATACATACACACACACACACACACACAGACACACACACACACACACACACACACACACACACACACACACACACACACACACATATATATATATATATATAATTACTTATTAAAAAGTTATTTACTTTTTCTGCTCTGCTTAAGTATTGAGTGCTTTTTTGTTATAGATTACTAGTCTCGGGTTTTTTTCTTTGGGATACGTACTTTGACGTTCATGTGCTTAGCTCTTTCTTTTTTACAACCATTTTTTCCTTCCGTGTATATACTCGGAGGGGTTTTCGAAACGAGTATAGTGATAAGTTTACATTCATATATATATATATATATATATATATATATATATGTGTGTGTGTGTGTGTGTGTGTGTGTGTGTGTTTGTTTGTATGAGAGAGAGAGAGAGATATCGTTGATTCAGCACTGTGCTAATAAAATAGTTCTCGATGTAACAATAGCAGAGCTATAAAGTAAATAATAATAATAAACATACATTTTTTCTATTATCGGCAGAACGACTCGGATTTACAAACATCAAAAAGTCATAACAAAACATCTGAAGATTGCGTTATGCCCAAAACTTAAAGTAGTGCTACCAGCGAGTAAAAATATGTATTTATGTATTAATATCTATCTATCTATCTATCTATCTATCTATCTATCTATCTATCTATCTATCTCAGAAGTAGGAACATCGGACAGTTGATTCACAATTTTTATCTGGATATACATTAATATGGAAATAAAAATATTGCCAGCAGTACATTTTTATAAAACAAATATAATACCAACATTACATTTTTTGTAACAAAAGCAGTAATACGTTTTGTGAAATAAATTATTAATGTTAATCAAGTTTCGTCATTAAATCATCAGACGGGGGATATATGGGGTAAGCAAAATTGTTATTAATGCAGGGGCAAACTTGAGAAGTACCGTATTTGACGGCATATAAGACGCACGAGTGTATAAGACGCACCCCAATTTCAGCAGAGCAAATAAAAACAGTAGTTATTAGTAAAATTATTAAAATTAGACGAAAATAAATACACTGTTTAATAAATAAATGGAGCGTCTACTCATATATATATATATATATTATGGACTCTCCCATCGTTTTCGATGTATGAGGGTCTAACCTTAGTCAGACATCCACACAGAGATTTGTTTATAGTGGTGAAGGCATTGTGTAGTACCATCCACACTTTTTGGAACTGCTGATAACAAACAATCGGTGCAGAAATCTGCCACAGATCGAATGAACAGCAAACCTCAATTATTTAACCCATAATTGGAGGGAACGGACGGATTAATACCTTTCCCAAGGGTACTAGTGCGCAAGTGAATGCAGTGTGCTCGACTGAAATTGGAACTCGGCTCACCGATTTCCCCCTCCAAGCCGACATCCAACGCACCACAACGCACATCCGTGAACGCTAACAGCACCTGGTATTCCCAAGTTGTCACCCCCCTAAGTACTGACCAGGTTCAACGTTGCTTAATATATCTACTAAAAATAACGTTGAAAGTGATAAAAAGCTTCGTAATATAAATGGACAGTAGTACCAGTCATATTGCAAACACATGCAATAGTCCAAAAGAAACTTGAAAAGTCTGTAGAAGCTGGACATCAGTACGGTTGTAAACATCCGGACGACAGCATTTTTGAAAATCGGTAGAAAAATTACAACTTTTGTAGGTCGTGGTGGTGAAACTTCACTGCAAAATTATAGTGACCGATTTGGATGGAAGTAAAACACGGAACACAGGAGGTAGGTTGAAAACAGTGTATTAATATAACAAGAACAACGTAAATGTTAGTAATGAGTAACGGTAAGTAAGTCCGAACGGTACAGTTAGGCTACTTATGACTAGTAGCTGGCACAGGTTGTCGTCGACTGCTGTTAACTGCCATTCTGCAGGTAATCATACATCAAGAGGAAGAGATTATTCCTCGTAGGAGGGCACCGTAACATAGGTTTTGTTCGTGTAGCAGAGTTTATTTTCTTGGCTACATCAAGGCAAATTTGGAAAAGTGTGACCACTTCTTAAAAAAAAACAAAAAAAAAAACAAAACAAAAAAACAAAAGTAACATTCAAAAGTGCCTGAATGTATCCAACTAAATGGAAATAATGGTCGCTCACTTAAAGGAGAACATTTAAGAAATTTCTTAAATTCCCTTTTTTAAGGGAGCGACCGTTATTTTTATTCGTTTTTTTCTTTAGGTCTTTGAGAATCTCATTCGTGTTAATAAAGACGGAAGCTGATGATGGTTTGCCTGAAATAGGCCTAAATTCCGATTTACCATGAAATAACGTGTCTACCTTAATTTTTCTTATATATATATATATATATATAGCTGGATATTGAGGTCAACATCCAGTCGGTTTCATGTTTAAATGCAATCTCCAGGCATTTAAATGTAAAACATACTGTCGCCGCTGATTGTTAACCTCAGTGTCCACTTATACAGGATATACCGAAAATAATTTAATTTTGTGGGTGGTTTTACGGTTGATGACGCTGTGTTGCGATGAACAGTAGGTTATGTTTGTCAATCGTGTACCTTTGTGGCTTGTCTGTCTTCAACGTTTAACGTGTATAGTAGTGAGTTTATTAAAGTGCAGCGTTTAACAATGGCAAGATATTCATATTGTGAGCAGGCAGATATGATTTAAAACTTTATTAAAATAAGTCTATTGAAATTTATATTTTAATTAATATGTGTGAATAGTAATGGACGTGAGGCTGCACGGCTATATCAGGTTGCGTTTCCAGACCGAAGGCAGCCGGGTCATGCAACCTTTGCTACTGTTTATCGTGGCACTACAAAGTATGGATCGAGGAAGAGTGAAATCCGCTCGTACGTCTAACCCCAAAGAACTCGTACTTCGTGCTTAGGCTGTCGCTGACGATATCGTACATCTCATAGAACTGCATGAAGGGTATTTCAAGAGCAGTTCCTGTATCCTTGTCATTTGCAACGCGGTTATTGTTGTTCGCCCTCTGATCACTCACCATTAGAGAGCTTTTGTCGAAGGTCTAGTGCACAAACTGTTAATTCGTTGTTTAACTCACCAGTCTTATTTACGGAAGAGGCGACATTTGGAAGAGGTGGAATAACAAACTTACAAAACCAACATTTGCGGGTGGATTGGAATACCCATGGTACAATAAATGGTAGACGCCACTATCAGTTATGATTAATGTGGGAGTCGGAATTGTTAGTGACTGCCTGGTAGATTTTTATGTTCTTTCAGCACGTCTTACAAGAGCTGTCTAGTGGGATTTTATTACGAACCAGTTTCCAGATATGCTAGAGAATGTTCCCCTGCTAATATGAAGAGCCATGATACATTGATAGGTAGGAGAGGACTGCTTCCATGGCCTGCACGGCTTCAATCCTTTAGATTTTATCTGTGCGGCCACCTAAAACAATCTGACTTTTGACATTTGACATCGTGTGGAAGTATCCGAAAGCGCCCGCCAATCACTGATCCGATGGGTGCATGCGTGTAAAAAAGCAACATTTGAACATTTGCTATGATTTGAGGAACAACGATAGCCTTTTCGCTATATGTTTTTATAGACAGTTTATCTTATTTTGGTGTCAGAAATTTGTCCACAAATTTTGTAAATGTATTTTAATATTCCTTGTGTATTTACATACGCTCTATTCCTGATATTAAACACTTTAATTCATTCATATAGCATACTTTAAAACCATATATATATATATATATATAGTCATCCGCAGACAGATATGTTTCGCTGTATCACAGCTCATCAGTACAGTTAGACTTCGATTGCTTTTAGCTCAGGATTGAAACCCGACCGAATTGGTGTCAGTCGGCGATTCTAGGTCTGGGCTATATGCGTTCGGTAGAAGAAGTCATATTGTGATTATACACGCCCAATAGCTAGAGTGCTCTAATTCCTTATATATATATATATATATATATATATATATATATATACGCATCGCTCATTCAGTAATGAATTAGAGCACACTGGCTATTGGCATATGATATATAATACGCTAAAAAGTCTGCCTCTTTCTACAGAGCGCCCATGATGCGCATGACTATATATATATATATATATATATATATATATATATATATATATATATATATTAAATTAAAGATGAAATAGCATGTACGTAAAATCCCCAAAAAACAGATCTTATTAATATTAATTTTATTAATATTAAAAATGATCCAGTTGGAAGGTTCGATATAAATAGTATTATATATTTACAAAGCCAAATATGTATATTATATCAAATAAAACTCCGATAACTACATGTTGTATCTTCATTTTGGCGAGAAAAAATATTGCTTCTTCACCAACAAGATTTTGTTTTTAATCGTTGCTGAAGAAGCGATTTTTTTTCTCGCTGAAAATGGACATACAACGAATGTAGTTTCGGAGTTTTATTTGATAATATTGGGATAAAAGCAATCGGAACAGCGAAACAGATCTGTCTGCGGATGACTATATATATATATATATATATATATATATATATATATATATATATATATATATAATTGTGTTGTTTTAATTTCTATATATAATGTTTTCTCACAGAAAATATATTTCGTTGCCTGAAGAGGTGCCAATAAGATTTTACTGAAACACAACGGCTCTTGTGTTGCAGTAAATTATGATTTTATTAAAAACTTATGATAAAAATATTACCATATATAATGCTGTACTAAGTATCGAGCAATTTAATGAAGTAAATCACTACAAACAGTGAACTGCTAACCAATTAGTTTGTAATACTTCTAATATATATATATATATATATATATATATATATATATATATATATATATATAGGCAGTATTTTTTTAACCTAACCTCGACAAAGTTAACTACGAAATTACCACAAACATTCTCAAAAGCCTATAATAAATAACAGAAGCGATTAGTTATCCCATTTACTTTCCATACTTAATATTTCTCACCTCTATTCTCCTGTGGTCATTTGAGACCTCATAAGCTGTAGTACGATTTCCGCTTCCAGAACGCACACACGCACGCACGTACGTGTTCACCAATCTTCCATACAAACAAAATAAACGACTACTACTATCGTACATCCGCGAACTGTTTATTACAACCAACACAATTTTCATCTTTGATAATATATGATGTAAATCGAAAGCTTAGAAAGTATTAAATAAAAGCATGTATCACTACTGTGATTTTCCTTCCTCTTTCAACGATAATGCTATTAAGCTTATCAGACGATACGAAAAAAGTTTACATAAAATAAATCGACAAAACTTGTCTATATTATGTAATGAAACACACACACACACACACACACACACACAAACACACACATATATATATATATATATATATATACATGTGTGTGTGTGTGTGTGTGTCGAGAGAGAGAAAGAGACGAAGTAAGATATGAAGGACAAGAAATAGTGGATGCTATTCATCGAAGCCATGCTTAAATTAATCTTAAAGGCCTCAACGTTAATATTTATTCATAGAAAATATTCATTTTCGCTGTTATCTGTATTTATCCATATGAAGAGTTTTGCAGTCGCTTTCATCTGTCCCTGCAATTATATTTTCAGTTGTATCCGTCTGCATCTGTTTTTCTGTGCGCACACATTTTATTTACGCGCACTCTGCTGCTTATATTTTCAAAATCGGATTATTCAAATACGAATATTTGTTTTTAATTTTAAATTGCCAATAGGTGATATATGGCGGGTTGTGGAAGGAATTATTTTACTGAATTCGTCTTTTCCTCATCTCAGGGTTATATAAATATCCAATCAGATGCATTTGGAAAACGTATAAATCATATCCAGTTTGCGAAAAAACTAAAAAAAAAAAAGAATATACATTTACATATAAACGCTTAAAAACGTATAAATATAGACAGTTAAAAATCTTTTAATATTATATCCGAACGTGACTAGGTGTAACTTTTATTAAATGGATAGCGTATGAATATATTTTTGTGTATTATAATATTTATTAAATTGGGCTATATTTAAATTTTTTTTCTTCTTGAATCGAAGACCACGAAACACTTCAAAATTACTATGAGAAGTCGACTAGTCCTAAAACCAATATAGCCATGATAATTGGATCAATATCAACACTGCTCTGCAGACGAAAATGAATAGGAGTGACGTTTTGATCAAAGCTAAACAGATGTGAACTGGGATGAGAAAAGATTTCCGTTGTCCGCATTTAAATATGCTAAACACAAATAAACTGACGTCGATTGTAATAATTCCTTATTGTGGGGTGTGTCATTTTGATATTTCATATCACTGCCGATCAAAATGTTTAAAACGGATTTAAAAAAGAAATAGACCTAAACTTATTTATAAATGGAACTTTGACAGTGTGTGTATGTCTGTGTGTGTGTCCGTTAACTATAGACTCCGAAACGGCTGAACCGATTTTCTTGAAAATTTACAGAGTTGTACTAAAAGCGTCTGCGAGTGTTCTTAGCTAGGTTTTGTGTGGAGGTACCCCCGATAAATATCGAAAATCGATGATCGAAAAAATCGGGTTATAGAAGGAGTTATTCGATTTTAATCAAATTTGATACACTCATAGACAAAGACATAAGAAACGATTTTCAGAAGTTTCAAGGTTGCTTTTCTTACAATAGTGCAGAAAATCGATAATATATATATATATATATATATATATATATATATATATATATATATATATATATAAAAGGCAAGATGTTTGTGTGTGTGTCTGTTTATCTGCCTGTATGTCTGTATTTTTTTCAGCCCTTTTATTTTAGTTTTTGCTTTGGGTTTGGCTCTAAGATAGTATAATTGTAGTTCTTAGTCTCAGCCATGATACCATTTACTCAGAGGACTTATTTAGCCTTCAAAATTCAGTTTACGACGAAAAAAACGTGTTTGATATCGATACCAGGAAATCAAAATTTGACTTACGTCCATTCATTTTTCTTTCAGTCTACGGTTTCGCTTTAACTGGAAACAACAATTGCTTTTTAGTCTTTCGTGTCAACGTCCAAAGAGTCTGAGCTCCAGGACCATGGATTAGTTTGAAAGCTTTCATTACACCCGAGCAACGCCGGGTTATACTGCTAGTAAAACATAACGGAAACGGTAACTTCAGTGTCTAAATGCAGTCACACATACGCAATAATGGAAATACAGAAACGAAACAAAATGTTTCTATACATAGAAAGATTACGGTATATTATACACAATAAGGTCCCACACTTTTACAGTCAAAACAACTAAATGCAGCCACCCCTTCTACTCGAATAGTTACTTTTCTTGCTTTTTCTGCATGCGGAAATCCTTTCGTATACTTGCTTCCCGGATAGCTACAATCTCTAAGTGTTTAAACGCAAATCCCCTGATTTCCTTCTCTTATTCTTTCCCCAACACCCCCTGTATCTTTTTATTCTCCATTTTCATTCCACACACACGCAGCTCTCTTCACACCTGTATTCCCAACACACTCTGTGACTCCCATTAATCGGTTCCTCTTTCATTTTGCTCTCCTTTTATGTTACCTTTCACTCCCCTCTTATGTAGCCCCCTACGTTCCAGAGGCAGTACTGCCTTGCTTGAGATAAAAATGTTATATATATATATATATATATATATATATGTGTGTGTGTGTGTGTGTGTGTTTAATTGGTCGTGTTTCGGTCCCGGCCAGAAGCAAGTGGATGTCTCTAGCCACTCTGATGAGCTGTGATGCAGCGAAACAGGCATGTATGTGGATGACTAATGTATTATGCTCTCATTATGATTGAACTCTCTTGAGAAGAAAATTTTTAAAACATGTGCCACTTCTGCAATATATGCATTACTCATGAAATCAGTGTCTGATTACACTACTTTTTCACAACACGTTAAAATTTCCCTTCTCTGATTCCATGCGCCTCTGGCTTAGTGGGTAGCAACTCCAAATCGGCCGAGTTTTGATCCCGGCCAGAAGCAAGTGGATGCGTCTAGCTACACTGATGTGCTGTGATCTTGTATGTAGATGACTATTATATATTTCAATAAATTGCCATTAAGGCCTCACAATTTTTTCGTTCTATATAGATAAATGTAACCACCTTTTCTACTCCAAGAGTTTCTTTTCTTGCTCGAAATAAATAAGAACGAATAAAATAATTGCAGCGTTTAAAACATTAAATTAAAACAGTGCTCAATATAAAAATAGAAAATCCGATATTACTAGGATCCTTTGGGATTATTTACTAGTTTTCTCCTGGATGATTTTACTGCTATATATATATATATATATCTTAATATATATGTAATTTTTTTTTAGCTATATGTAAGATTTTATCACTATAAACGTTATTTTTCGTTGAATAATCATATTTAGGTAGACCTTTATTTATTAAACTGTATATTTATTCTCTTCTACCGGACTGAATATTCGAGAAAATCTTATTAAAAATATCGCTCACGGTTAGGATTCGAACTCAATCCACTCTAGGCATCAGGGACCGTCTTTAGATCCGACGCTTTTTAACCGACTCAACCACGGGTATGGAGGTTCGACTCTTGCTGAAGAATTCAAAGTTTACTTCAATATGATTTTCTCGAACATACAGTACGGTAGAAGAAAATAAATAATATACATTTAATGAATAACGAAGCGGCTGCTTTAATATCAGCCTCCGTTTAAAACAACGCTTAAATAATAATAATAATAATAATAATAATAATAATAATAATATGTAATATGTATGTGTGTCTGTGTGTGTGTATGTGTGTCTGTGTGTGTTTGTGTGTGTATGCCCGAGGGAATATTCCGACAAAAAAAAAATATTCAGTTTTGAATATTCAGTCAGTATTTGTTTTTGACTGCTCCCATTATATATATATATATATATATATTATAATCGTGTCGCCCGAAGCAAGGCATTTTACTGCCACTGTTGTGCAGGGGGTTACATAGGAGGAATGTTATGAGGAGTGAGAGGTTGCAGGGGGTGTCAGGAAGAGAGTAAGAGAAGTAAGAGTATACTGATGAGAGTGGGGTGGACGAAGAAAAAAGCTTGAGATAGAAGATGTAAGTTAGTGAGACAAGAGATGACTATTGACTTTACATTTAAATTCTTGGAGATTGTAACTGTCAGGAAAGCAAGTATGCAGAAGAGAATTCCACAGGCGAGAAGTGCGAGAAAAGAAGCTGATGAAGGAGAATTTGCGTTTACAATTTATTGGTTTCACAGTAAAAGGGTGGGACCTAGTTGCTAATCTTTTGGCTCGAGTAAATCCATGTATATTACCAGTAAGCTAAGTTCATCGGAGCAGAAGCCGTGAAGGTATTTGTAGAAGAGACACAGGGAAGCCACACTGCGTCGGTGAGAAAGCGACTGTACCCTAGCTGCCAAGTCGGGATTGATAACATTACAGATTCTCCGTTGGATTTGGTCGAGGACACCTAAGTGGATAGCAATACTCAGTGCACGGGCGGATGGTGTACTTATGCATATGAATTAATAACTTTTCAGTAATTATATTAAATATTACATTTTAAAAATGAATGTTTATATAAGTATAAAAATGGATGTTCTTCTAAAGTAATATATTTACACAGGAAGTTATTTTCAGACGTGATCACATATATATGACGAAAGCGTACCTTCTTATCTGTCCATTGGTTTCTCTCTTAAACTCCCTATATACATGGAAATATGTATTTTTCGTATATTTCTACAATGAGGTAGTATTTGCACTATTTACGTTATTCGGAATATTGTCCTCATTTTCATTACCATTTGTACAACGTTTTGGCTTTATTACGATCAGTGGCTACGGACGTTGACTTGACTCAAAGAGTTGTGAGCTCGATACCAGCCTAGAGCAGTGTTGAACAGATCCCGATTAGAGGGGATAACTCATGACTACCAAAAGAAGCTTTGCACAAGGAATGAGAATGATATACCCCAGTGATCGTAATAGAGGATTCCGTTCGAAATTCTTAACACCTGAAGAGCGTACAATGGCTGAAACGTCGTATAAATGGCAACACAGTTGAGGGCAATAGTCCGAATAAAGTAAATAATAGAAATATGCGATCTTATTCTTCTATGCGCCGTGGCCCTTCAGGACATTGGCGATCATGGCCTTCTACATAGCCCTATATCTTGTCACTCTTAATACCCCTACTCTTTTTATCCCTACTAATCCTTACTCCACCACACATCTGTTCAAGTCTATCAAGTATGTCATGCATCGCTTTCCTTGTCTCTTTTCATTTCTATCCGCCTGTCGGTCAATACTCTACTCATCTTCTGGAACGCATCCTTGGCCATGTCAATACGCCTTCAGACCTCCGTATCGCACCTTCCGTCCTCCGTTAGAACAGTTCCCATGCATTTAAATTTCTGCAGCTGTTTGATTTTATTATCCCCAAAATGTTACTGGCATTTTGGGCTCCTCATTTTACTGATTATCATGCATTCAGTTTATAGTTTATATGTAGCCATTTCGTTCCGCTTTCTATAACTTTTAATACTTTCACGGCTTCTGCTCCGATGAACTTAGATCACTGGTGCCCCCTAGATACGAATTTGCACGAGATACTAGATTAGTAACTACATCCCACCCTTTTACAGTGAAACCGATAAAATGCAGCCGTAACTTCTACTCCAACAGTTTCTTTCCTCGTACTTCCCGACTGTGGAATTCTCTTCCAAACGATTGCTTCCCCGACGGCTACAATCTCCAGGAGTTCAAATGTAAGGTCAATAGACACCTCCTAACACACTAACCTGCTCCCATTCTATCAAGCACTCTTCCCATCTGCCCAACCCTCATCCTCGCTATCCTTACTCATCTGTCACCTTCCTCCGGACATTCCCTGTCTAACCACTCCTTCTCTTTACCTTCCCCTATGTAGCCCCATGCGCAATAGTGGCAGTGGAATGCCTTGCTTGGGGTGAGATGATTAAAAAAAATAAATAAAAAAAATAACTACTTCCTATAAGAGGTCTTGTGGTTCCTTTTCTCTATCTGCTATCAGCAATGTATCATCGGTGCATATTACATTGTTCCGATTGCCGCTATCAATGACGAATCGTGGCAGGATTTCTAGAGGTCGTTGGAGATGTTGAATAAATCTGATGAGAAGACACATCCTTGTCTTTCACTTCGTTCTATGATTGGGTATTTTTTGAACTCGTTTTCTGTTCGTGTGCAGGCACTTTGCTGCCAGTAGAGGTTCTTGATTAAGCTTAATTAAAGCACAGAACATGAACTGGGTAAAATTGGCATATTGTGGCATGGCGATTTTACAGTTATTTTTCGAATAAATACAATTCTTCTTTATAACAAAATAATTCCGACATCTTCAAATCTATAGGCCAAGGAGAATTGCCTGTTTTTATTTTAGGGGAAACCAAAAGAAATTGATAATAAAAATAAATAATATTAAAATTTTATTTCGTTAAACATTATCTTTAATGGATACTCGTATTTGAGCAGAAGCTCTCTCTTTTATAATAAAACAGTATATTAAAAAAAAAATTACTGGCCAGAATAATCGAGAAATCTTGTTAAAAGAAAATCATTTTCACAACCAACATCCAACATTGCCTAATGACGAGATTCTATCTCTAAACATAGAAATTTCGCAATGTACATTTAATTCGTAATTATATATATATATATATATATATATATATATATGTGTGTGTGTGTGTGTGTGTGTGTGTGTGTGTATCCTTTATGTAATAATAATGACCGTTGTGCATATATATATATATATATATATGCACAACGGTCATATATATATATATATATATATATATATATATATATATCCTGTTAAGATCAGGTGTTTGGATCATTATTTTTTTTCTTATGTTTAATGTAAAATACTCAATACTAGGTACATCAATATATATGTTGGTGTCATTCTAGACAGCATATCCATATAAATAATTTGTCGTCATATTTTGCCACTCGTATATATATATAATTTTTTTTATCAAGTATAATATTTACAGAAAAATATATGTCTGAGTGGAAAACGCGAAAACCTTTTCCACTTTGTCATAAATTTTCTTCTATGTCTGCGTTTGTGCATGTTTGTACGCCTAAATCGATTTATATATACATAAACGATGTATTCTTCTTCTCTGTGCCCTGTCCTTTCAGTACGTAGGCGATCATGGTTCTCTACGTCTCCCTATCCCTTGTCGCTCTTAGTATGTTTGCTCCTGTTACTACTGGCAACCCCCGTTCCGTTATCCACCTGATCAGGCCCTGCAAATATATTATCCGCTGCCTTCCTCTGTCTGTCTTTCTTCTATCTGGCCAGTCACTATCAGGTTCTCCAGGCTCTCCTTCCTCATTGCGTGTCCCAGGAACTTCAGTTGTCTCTTCCTGATGCACAGTTATTTATTTCATTTTTGTTGCCATTCTTTCCAACCCCTCATCCTTTTTTGCATGCTCAGTCTACGATATCCTTAGCATCCTTCTGTAGAACCAGATTTCCGCTGCTTCCAGTTTTGTCCTCATTTTCGATGATATTGTCCAGCATTCACTGCCGTATTGAAGAACTGACATCACATAGCAATCCAGCACTCTTCTTTGTTTCTAGTGAAATGTTCCTGTGTGTTTGTACTTTACTCAGCTTCTGGAATGCGTCCTTTGCCATGCCAATTTGCCTTCGGATCTCTGTGTCGCACTTTCCATCTCTTGTTAGAACACTTCCTAGGTATTTAAATTTTTTGTACTTGCTTGATTCTGGTATCCCCCACCTGTATTTGGCATTTTGGGTTGCACATTTTCTGATGACCATGCATTTAGTTTTCTTGAAGTTTATTTGTAGTCATTTTTTGTCACTCCCCACCTTATTGTGGCCTCCACTAACAAATCCTGGCGTGTCATCTAGGGTCCTCAAAATAAACGATGTATACATATATTTAAAATCTATTAAAAAAATGAATATGACTATAAAAATTCTCTATGAAAATAATAGATTTTATTTTTAAATAAACAAATTAACCAAATAGAAAAAAAAGCACTCTATCGCTTGTACATTATATCAGTCAGTTAAGTGCCATACATGATAGCCGCTTTAGGCGATCAGGTCTCAAAAGAGATATGACTGACTGGACAGAAGATTATCCCGCAGTAGGTTGCCATTGATTTCTGCGGTAGATTGGTGGCCAGCCAAGGCTATAAAACCGAATCTGTCTTATTATTTCACCCATAACTGGAAGGAAGAGACGGATTAATACCTTTCTCAATGGTATTTGTGCGTAAATGAATGCAAGGAATTCAACTGGAATTCGAACTTGGATCCCCGATTTGTCGTTCTGAGTTAATATCCCTTGCAATACAACGCACATCCTTATACAGTATATAAGTGTATAATTTCTCATTTTAAATATTAGACAAGAATGATTACATATTTTGCTTAAACTTTGCTGGGTAGGGTAATTTTGTTAACACCGTTCAACACCGGCAAGATAAAATAAAAATGAAATGAAGCCAAACCAAAGTATTCGATTCCTGCTTTGTATTATAAAATCCACGATAACTTGAGGAAAACCACCCCTTTCCTGTCCCGTATCTAATTGAGTAAACAACAACATTTAAATCTGATCTAGATGAATGACTTTGATTTTCGCTAAATGGTCTTTGAAATTCTCCTATTTCCATTTCCTGATTGAAACTGAAATATTTTCATTTATGTTTGCTTTTTTAGTAATCTAGGCCCAAGGGTCACTCAAGGTAGTGGGTTACTGTGTAGCGTTGTATTAGCGTAAGAAAGGGACAAGATAACGATGGACAAATAATACTAGGGTCAAGATTTAATTAACGGAATAAAAACCTTTGGGGAAAGTATGTCTTGGAGGATAGGCTCTGATTGTTAGATACCTACTTACCATTCCATATACGTAAGTATGTTGATAGGATAATAGGATAAACGGCTAGGAAATGTGTCCGCTGTGTAGTTAGAGTTCAAGAATACTGCAGGGAGATAGATATGACGAACGCATTGACGGGGAGGTGGAATACAAACGGTTCTCTCGAATACTTTCAGGGCATTTCTCTATCAGTTTATAACTCACAATACAAGGGTATATCAATAAGTCCAGGTCGTGTGACAATTGTGACGTGGATTTTAGTCTGAAAATGTAGCTAATATTCAATAAACCAGCTTCATGGTCCGAATTAAGTTATCTTGGAATTAAGTTAGTCTTCACTGGTCCGAATTAAGTTACCTGTGTCGCACTTTCCGTCTTCTAGCAGAAGACGGAAAGTGCGACACAGAGATACGAAGGCGAATTGGCAGGGCAGAGGACGCATTCCGGAAGCTGTGTAGAGTAGTAAAAAACAGGAAAACGAAAGAAACAAAGAAGAGATTAATGGATTGCTATGTGATGTCAGTTCTTCAATATGGCAGGGAATCCTAGACAATATCATCAAAGATGAAGGAAAAACTTAAAGCAACTGGAATGTTGTTCTACAGAATGATGCTAGGAATATCATGAATCGAGCACGTGAGCAATGATGAGGTTTTGGAAAGGATGGAAACGAAAAGGAAATTAATACTGAGCATCAAGAAAAGACAGCTAAAGTTCTTGGGGCATGCAATGAGGAAGTAGGTATTGGAGAATTTGATACTAACAAGCCAAACACAGGGAAAGAAGAGGGGAAATCAGCGTGTAACATACTTGGCGGGCCTGAGCTGGTGGATGACAGAACAGGGCTTGCGTGATATAACAGGAGAAAGTGTGCTAAGAGCTACCAGGGATAGGGAGACGTGAAAGTACATGATCGCCTACGTCCTGAAAGAACAAGTCACAGAGAAGAAGAACCATTACACATTTTAATTTTTAGACATTTTAATTTAAATAAATATTTGATGATTGAAATAACTTTTCTCATTAAGCAACATTAATCATATGTGTGTGAGTGTGTAATATGTATGTATATATAAACAACGGTATGTATACGTATATATGTATATATCTTTGTGTCCTTATATATACAGTTCTATGTGTATATATCTGTACGTACACATATGCGTGTATGTATGTATATATATATGTATATATTTGTGTGTATACATGTGTGTATATGTGTATGTATATATATATATATATGCGTGTTGGTGTATATATATGTGTGCGTGTGTATATATATGTATGTGTGCATATATGTGCATATATATATAGGAATATATATATATTTATGGTTACAACTATGTATATGAATGTATATATATGTATATGTGTATATATATGGATATATATATTTATCTTTATCTATATATATATATATATATATATATATATATATGTGTGTGTGTGTGTGTGTGTGTGTGTGTGTGTGTGTGTGTGTGTGTGTGTGCAGGTTGGTACAAAAGTTGGTGGACAGTAAATGATATCATTTATCCCACTAACTGTATACCTATTATTGGACCATATATATATATATATATATATATATATATATATATATATACGTGTGTTTAGATATACATTTATATATATGTATGTATGTACATGTGTGTACACATAAATATATGTATATATTTTTATATGTATATATATATATATATATGTATGTATATATGTGCATATATATATGCATGTATATCTACATATTTATTTATGTAAGCCATGATATAAATTCTTGTTTTATTTTCATCTCAATAAAATATTTACCGTTTTTCCTTTTTTATTTGTTTAATTTTTTCATTTCTTTCTTCAGCCTTCTTCCTTTCCTCTCCCTTCCTTCTTTCCTCCCCTTCCTCATTTCCTTCTTCTTTCCTTCTTTCCTCCCTTCTTTCCTTCTTTCCTCCCTTCTTTCAATTAACCTATGAGCACGTTGAGTCAAACTTAGTGTTTATCTCTCAACATCACTATCATGTATACACAATTTCCCTTTCTTACACGTATACATACATACACACATTTTATTTGCGTGTCCATGTCTTTAATTAGCTGCATTCAAATCTGTAAACATGAATATCTCTACCAAAGCATGCATATACTTTCCTAGAACATACAAAATAGAAATGTATTTAAAATCTCTTATCTCATTACATATACGCTCAAAAATATTCAACGTAAAAGTAGTCCGTTAGCTTCACCTACTCGTACATTAAACACACGTGTAAGATATTTTTATTTTATTAAAGGTAACTTAGCCAGACACAAGGCCATTAACCAAATTTCCGCTCTCTAAAATTATAAACATTACTTATTATATAAGCAATTTAATATTTCACGTCTAACTCGACAGATATATGAAAGTAACAAGAAGAAACCTAAATATGCAACTATCTAAAGATATAATTGATATTCTTCATTGCTGTCGAAAGACACAGGTACATATATATATATATATATATATATATATATGTGTGTGTGTGTGTGTGTATGTGTGTGTGTGGTAGAATAAATCTAATAATATTTTGTATAATATTTTGTATAAAATGTTGTATATTGTAACAATAAAATTTATATTTTTATATTTTATATTTTAATATTTTATATTTCAATTATATTTTATATATAAAAATAATAATTATATAAAATTACATAAAATTATAAAAACTTTTTAAGTAAAAATTATATAAAAATTATATTTCATATTTTATATTTTAATATTTTATATTTTAATAATGTAATTTTAAGAATAATATTATATATATATATATGTGTGTGTGTGTGTGTGTGTGTGTGTGGGTGGGTGTGGGTGTGTATGTGTATGTGTGAGTAAAAGAATAAATAAAGAACAAATTAGGAAATGTCTTAATCTTTCACTTTCATTAAAGCTTTTTCTGCTTTGTTCTGTATTTACTCTTGCATCTTTTCCGATTTCAATCCATATATTCAACACACACACACACACACACACACACACACACACACACACACACACACACACATATATATATATATGTATATAATTATAACATGACTATTGTTCAATTTGATGTCCCTAAAGACATTGATGATGATGATGATGATGGTGATGATGATGATGATGATGCCGCCAACATATAAAACAGACGCGTGCTCCAAAGCTCCTAGAAGCGTGAGGACATGGGTCTTTGAAAGTCAAGGTAATATAGACTAGTTTTTTTTTGTTTTTTTTTCTTAAAGAATGGGACACAAACATTATTTTCAAATAGAGATATGACAAAAATTTAATTTATAAATATTTTTTGGTACATATTTCGAAGCATATATTTTTGGAAGCAAATTTCGCTGAAACCTGAAAAATTTCTTTCTTGAATCAATGAATTACTTAAATTTCCAAAAGGAAAAATAAAAAATAAAAAAAGGAAAAGGAAATAAATTACAGCTCGAAAGCGTCTAAAGAAAATATTATACTAAAAAGGGAACGAAAAAAAATATAAATTGACCTTAACTGAAAAAAGAAAAGGTATTTTTTTTAAACTGAAAGCAATTAGAAAACAAAGAGCTTACCTTTGAATCATCGGTCGCATTGAACGGAATTATCAGCTACAATATACATTGTCCAAAATCCGTTGTGGTCACAAGAAAAAAGAAAAGGATGCTTCAACAATGAAGAAAAGAGAAAACACTGGTAAAAGTGTGTTTAGTAGGCTAGAACGTTAGATAAACAAACAATAATTACCAGACAAGACCAGCTGACTGTAAGTAAGCCTTGCAAAAATATTTATATCTATACTAGTATCTGTATATCTACATGTCTATTTAGCTATAATATTTTAGCACAAAATATATCTAGTAATATATATATATTTATTTTCCTTATATATATATATATATATATATATATATATATATATATATATAAATATATATGTGTGTGTGTTTATATATCTATATCTATATAGAGAGAGCTGAACTTTAAATTACTTGACAATGAAAAAAAGCTTTGTAAAAACAAAAGCACATTAATTTAGTTCCGAGTTCACATGAAACTTGCATGACTGTGACACGGCTCGTAGCTATCCGTAACAAAAATCCGTAACATACAGAGACCGTGTAAAACTGATTTAAGTACTAATGGTAGCAGAAGCTGCATTATTTCTAACAGTAGTAGTAGCAGCCGAAGCAACAGTTTTTTTTTTGTTTTATTTATTTGGTTGTGGCAGTGTCCATTTTATTCTTGCATTACTTTTCATGCAGCAGTAGTTGTAGTGTCGGCAGTAGTCGCAGTAGAAGATGATACCGTCGCAGTCGCAAAGGAGAGTAAGAAGCTTCATTAAGAGAAGAAGTAATAGTTGTACATATTGCCGACAGATAGCGTCAAATGCTATTACTATTGTTATTGTTATTATTATTACTATTATTATTATTATTATTTGAACATGATGATGAGAATACTTATTTTATTTGGTGATGTTTATTGCTCATCTTGCAACAGTCTAGTCCTATATTGCCTTCCTCAATATTCTTGCCGAGTTTAACCATGGACTTGTGTGGGTTGTTTCTTGTCTTCTACGGGCTTCCAACTGTTTTAGTCTTTTCGGAATGTTCTTTGGGACCGTTTGTTATTGACTTTTTTTGTCATTAGTATTTTGAAATTATTGAATAATCAAACCAGTTTGGCTCAAGTTTTATTGAGCATTCTTCAATTTTTCCCTAATAGTGATGATCGTAAAGTTTCGATTCACGACTCTTACATTTAATTATTCTGAGTCTACAAGGCTGCATTATTATTATTATTATTATTATTATTATTATTATTATTATTATTGTTGTTGTTGTTGTTGTTGACTTATATGAGGGCTTTTACACCAGCAAGATATTTTTGTCAGCATGGGTGTCATGTGAGCACAAGTCATTTTGAAAGGCGACAGTACTATCAGTGGAACTTGAGACTGGTTTCTAAAAATTCTGTCTTAGGCTTTCATGATGTTTACTTGTGCTCAGTGAATTCACACATTAGCTGTAAACGTTAAACTTTCAACAAGGATTAAGTGACAAAAAGTATCTGCGCTTTAAGTATCCCCGCTTAACAGAGGTAGAATGAGCCATACTCTACGCGGGGGTACATATGGACATTGTGGGAACGCTTTAATAATTAATCGAAATACACACAAGAATTAGACACACACACACACACACACACACACACACGCACACACACACACATATATATATATATATATATATATATATAACAGGAAAATTGTTAGATGTAAAAATTTTATATATAATTTTATATACAATTCTTATATACAACAGTTTTCCTCAGGGATGTATGAATACCCTACATCCTCTGACATCTAACCTATATTTTAAATTTTCAAGTCGACCTTCATTCTTATTAGTTAAATCAAACACACCCATATAATCTAAATTTTCTGTCTCTCCCTCTCTATATTAACTCTTTAACCAGCAAACGTATTGTTTTCTATATTCAAATGTAAATCATTTTTACCAAAGTTATTGAACATTGCTTGATGACGAGATAAAAGAAATTTCCTACCGCAATGTAAATTAAGTTAAATTTAAAGAAAAAGCAAATTTATTTAATTTCTATGAACACATTCATATATATATATATATATATATATATATATATATATATATATATATATATTTGAATGTGTTCATAGAAATAAAAACTGCAGATAATAACCAAACTATCACAATAACAACTCAATTTCGATATTGTGCAGACATTTCTTAATTATATATATATATATATATATATATCATTTGTGTGTACTTCGGAGTCATGGGTCCTCAAGGACACATGGACTTATTCTAATTTGTTAAACACAATCATATGATCTGTGTGGCCTAGGGAATATAGACGTTGGTTAGATCTAGTGACTTCACCCAAAGAGTTGTGAGATCAATACAAGGTTACAGCAGTAGTGAACAAATAACTTAGAGAGTTAAGTGAGAAGAAAAATACTACGTGGCTACCGAGCGTGGCATTTCATATGGAATGAGAATAATATACCTCAGTGATTGTAATAAAGAGTTAGATTCGAAATCTCTAGCACCGGAAGAAGGCTAGAGCGTGCAACGGCCGAAACGTCGTAAAGATGGCAGCAAAGATGGGCATAAGAGTGTGAACAATGTAAATAATGTAGTTTACACACACACACACACACACACACACACACACACACACACACACACACGCACACAAATACACACACATATATATATATAATTTTGCATATATATGTGTGTGCGTGTGTGTTTGTTTTATAATAAAACATAAATTATTTCTTAAATTACAGAACATAGACCAATAAATAAAGATGTATTTTATTCATGTTTGGGGTTAATGTGACTGATACCGTTGAGCCTGTTTATAAATATAAAATGACTATAATTTACACATCGCACCTTGTAAATAGGTGTATGTATGTAGATTTTCTATAATTGCAATTATATATATATATATATATATATATATATTGTGTGTATTTTGGCAGCATTTTTTCATTAATGCAGGTTTCATTGAATAATATAGACAAGTTTTGTCTATTAATTTTGTGTAGGATCCGTTCGTACCGTCTGATATACTTGATGGTGATGTCGTTGAAAGACAACAAAAAAATCACAGTAATTGTTGATTTTTTTATCGGGTCTAAGTTTTCGGCTCACATAAGCCATTATCAGAGAGTAAATATTAACACACAGTAAACATAGAACATTTAAGTTATTAACAATAAAGAGAATTAAATTGAAATGTGTGTGTGTGTGTGTGTGTGTGTGTGTGTGTGTGTGTGTGTGTGTGTGTGTTTTAATACTATAAATGCATACAGGGTGTATTTGAGTTTGAGTTTGAATTTTGTTTAACGGCATATCAGCCACTGTGGGTTATTTAATACCAAAAAGGTGGGTTTTTAAGGTATTTTTTTAATGTTCAGTTATAATGGGAAGGTTGATTTGGTTAAATTTTGATGAAAAATGTTTGTATTTTTTCCCTCTATTTCATAAAGTTAAATATGTCTTCTAGTTTTGTATTCAAAAATGTGTTGCTGGTAATAATTTTTTTCTTCGGAAATGTGCTTGATAATAGTTTTTTTTCTTTTAAAAAAGTATTGTTCGTAATATTTTTCCTTCGAAAATGTGTATTTTTCTATAGTCAATTTTTATACTTTCATCGTGATTTAAACCCAATATGGGAGTTACTATTTGCCAATAGATGGGACGCTAACAGGTGCTCCCAATCTGGGTCGGGGTGGACCTGAGAACAACAGCAATTAAAAGGTGGTTCCATAATTTTCACAACCTACCAGAGGCCTTGCTGCCGGATGCTATCCAGTGTGCGATGCGTAAATTATCGCCATTATATATTTTTTTAATTTCAGGAAAACAATTGTGTTTGCAACCAAACCTAGTTTATTAGAAGATTTGAAAGCTAAAATACATAATGTGATTTCAGGCATTACTGTAAATCATTTGGCAAATGTTTTCCGTGAACTGCAAAATCGTATTACCCTTTATATTGCTAATGATGGAGCACATGTAGAAACTTAAATAAAATTTCAATAAAACCTTAAAAAATATATAGAGTTCTTCTTTCGAATCTTTTTTCAATGTTTTTCTATTGTGAATACAAATAAAGTTATAAGTTTTTAAAGTGCACACAAACTTTATGAACACGCTGTTAAACAAAATTTAAGCTAACTCTATTTCGGAGTAATTTTTAGAAAAAAAAAATTATATCTTGATCGCAATTGTATACCTTCAACTAAAGATAAAATGTATTACTGATCATATATATATATATATATATATATGTTTGTTTGTTTGTTTGTTTGTTTGTGTGTGTGTGTGTGTGTGTGTTTATGTATTTCTCATTATTACGAAAGTAATATTGCACAGATACACATGTTTGAGTCTACACCGCACAATATACATTTTTAAGTTTGGTAACAGCCTGGTGGTCCAGTGGATATCGACTCGGAACAATAAATCGGAGAACCGAGTTCGAATTCCAGTTGAATTCATTGCATTCACTTACGCGCAAATACCCTTTGGAAAGGTATTAATCCGTTTCTTCCTTCCAGTTATGGGTTAAATAACAGAACAGATTGGGTTCTATAGCCTTGGCTGGCAACCAGTCTACCGCAAAAAGCAATAGCAACCTACTGCGGGATAATCTTCTGCCCAGTCAGTCATGTCCCTTTCGAGACATGATCGCTCAAGCGTGTTTCACGTATGGCACTTAACTGACTGAACAGAATGACAAAATGGAAAAAAAAAAAACGTGTTCTTCATCCAAGAGAAATAATGTTATTACTGATGGAATTGCAAAAGTGGGTAAGAGAATCTAAAGGAAGCTGTCTATTCTAATGATCCATTAAGCACTAAAGATTTAGGGACGTTAAATTTTAGATTGTAAAGTGAAATTCTCTTGCTGTTTTTGTAATGTTCCCATAAAAGTTTTTTCACAGCCACAAAATAAATTTTGCAAGATTCTATGTTTACATATGGTGGTATGGTAGGGTAATGGATAGCGGTTCGGACTGAGGAATTGGAGAGCCGAGTTCAAACCACAGTCGGATTGATTGCATTTACTTATATACCTTTATCCTTGTATCAATCTTTTCTCCTCCATCCTATGGTTGAAATATCAGGACATACTGACTTCTATATCCTTGTGTGGCAACTAATATAGGAGAAGGAAAACTTTGAATTTAAAACAGCCTGGAAAATGTTGGTTTCCGTCAGGCTGTCGTGCCCCTAGAAACACCACATCTACTCCGGCTGCAGTACTTGTGGTGCCGCTGCGACCCTAAGGATAAAGAAAAGGAGTTGATACGCCGCTAAACAAATATTTATATATATTTTTCTAAATTTAGAATTTGACCTTTAAGGCGTTGATGGTGGCATAGTGGAGTAATGGATAACGGCTCGGATTGAAAACCCAGAGAACAGAGTTCGAATTCCAGTCTAATCCATTCAGGTGCTAATACCCTTAGAAAAGTTATGAATCTATCTCTGGGTATATAGCAGCACAGACTGGGTTCTATAGCCTCGGGTAGCAACCGGTCTCGGAAGAAAGATATTCAAACTAGCCTGGAGAGGGTTGGGCACTGTCAGGCTGTCCTGCCCACATAAACACCACATCTACTCCGGCTGCAGTACTTGTGGTGCCCCTACGACCCTAAGGATAAAGAAAAGGAGTTGATACGTCGCTAAACAAATAATATTTACATGTATTTTTCTAAATTTAGAATTTGACCTTTAAGGCGTTGAAGGTGGCATAGTGGAGTAATGGATAACGGCTCGGATTGAAAAACCAGCGAACAGAGTTCGAATTCCAGTCTGATCCATTCAGGTGCTAATACCCTTAGAAAAGGTATGAATCTATCTCTGGGTATATAGCAGCACAGACTGGGTTCTATAGCCTCGGGTAGCAACCGGTCTAGGAAGAAGGAAATTCAAACCAGGGTTTTAAATGAATGTATGAAATATTTTATATGACGAGATTCATAGGAATGTTATATATATATATATATATATATATATATATATATATACACTATTAGAGCACCCCAGTGTTTTAAAAGAATGATGGATTTCACACTATTTTTAGTAGTTATTGCCAAGAGAATAATTGTAAATAAAAATAAAATGGTTCTTTTGTTAATACTTCATAATAATATGTGCATCAAATGAATTTATAAATATTTAATATTTAGCTATATTGCAGTTTCGTAAATGAAAGAATGAAGAAAATTTAGGGTGATCCGGACGAGTTAATCTTTGCTTCCTTGCTAGCAAAATCTTGCAAAGTAATAATAAAAAAAGAACCAATCTGTTTTCATTTAGAATTATCCACTTGGCAATAAATACTAAAAATAGTATGAAATACATAATTTCTTTTAAAAACCTGGGGTGGCTTAATAATTATGGCGATATATATATATATATATATATATATATGTGTGTGTGTGTGTGTATGTGTGTGTGTGTGTGTGTGTGTGTGTTGAAGTATGTGCGTTTGTGTGTGCATTTATTACTTAAATTTCATTTTTGTGGGATACTCCTATCTGAGTTGACGCTTCGTTTATTTATAGAATAGTACATTTATTTATTTTCGTTTATCGTCCTGGACACACACACACACACACACACACACACACACACACACACGCACGCACGCACACACGCACACACACAGATATATATATATATATATATATATATATATATATATATATTATTATAAAATAATTAATTCAACATTTTTTGCGACACAGAATTTCTCATGTTACGGAATCATATTTTAACTATTACTCCGCCTTCAAGCAATCATTTCTGAGGTGTCTACAGGAAAAAAATTTACAAGAATAAATTTTTAATTCTCCTTTTTTCATGTATATATATATATATAGAGAGAGAGAGAGAGAGAGGGGGAGAGAGAGAGACATACAGAAACAGACATAGATAGATAGATAGATAGATAGATAGATAGATAGATAGATAGATAGATAGATTTATTGAGAGAAAAGTTAAGAAAAACTTGATAATGAATGACTGGTATTTTCAGTTATTTGCGTGTGTTCGTATCCCCTTTTTACTTTGTGTGTGTGTACACACTACATTTTTTCCAAAATCGGATTTCAGAAAATTCCTTAATTCAGGTTCATCGGATTATAGATTGATGAAGTCCAAGCTCACTAATCTGAAACGTTCTCTTCACAGATCGATAAACGGTTTTCAGCGTCCTTGCATTTTGTCTCAAAGAAGCCCTGACTTGCCCACGTTCAGCTGATGGCTGTCGATTCACAGCTTTTCTGGTCGACATACACACAGACACACTCGCGCTATCATATTCATCTTCGGACTTTATTCGAATGTGGATCTGCGAATTTTCATACCGACAAATGAACTCTGTGTAAAACTGTTAGAAGTCGGGTTCGTATTGGGCTCAAATGTTGGACTGGGCGATATTTGAATTGGATCGTTCGGTGATTACTTTCTGGTTTTACAAACAGGCCACGCCATGTTACTCCCACGTATCTAATTGTCGTGGACCCGGTTAAAGGTCCAGCAAGAATAACGCAAAAACAATCAAATAGAAATTAACGAATATATATTAAATACGGAAAGAATACAATACTCGGAACTTGGTTAGTAGGAACGATAATTCGAGTTAGTGTGGAATACTACGATTCGATCCTCGGCGTTAGAACTGAGACTCTTAATGGTCGTTAAGGTAGCAGTGTTCGTAGACCGACTCTCGGCTGATTTTGGTCCGCTTTAAAGGTGCTCTCCTCAGGTTACTCCCTCTCACCTCTTGTGAGCGGAGGTATAAGTAATGGTTAGAAGAGTTCATTCAGTCTGTCGGTGATGCCACCATGACACTAATCATTTTATTTCTTCCCCTGTTCCAAATGTAAGTAGAAAATTCCACTCAGTTCTTTTTTTTTTTACTATGAGAACTTCCACATTCTTCAACAGATTTATGTGGAAACTTTGCTGAACGCTACATGTCAAAAGGTCAATTGTTACGTATTTTCCTTCCTTATCATATGAATCTTTTATTTATATCACTCAACTTTCAAAGGTGGCCCGATCTATGATCTATGTTCTGGAGAAACTCATTTAAAACAATATCTGATATTTTTCACACGAGAAGTCCTGCCAGTGTTCATCATTTCCGGTCACAATGTGAAAAATATAACATACGCAGATGATACAGTGTTGATAGCAGTCACTGAAGGGAAACTAAAAGACCCTCTCCAAAGGTAGCTAAAAAAAGCGGAAAGAAAGAACCGCATATAAACTACTGGTCATAAGTAAAAAGAGAAGCCCAAAAGGCCAACTACAAGTCGGAGAAGCTAAAATCAAGCAGACTCTTTGTACGTTAGCACGAAAAACTAAAAAGCAATAGTTGTTTCTAGTTAAAGCGAAACCGTAGACTGAAAGAAAAATGAATGGATGTAAGTCAAATTTTGATTTACTGGTATCGATATCAAATAAGTTTTTTTCGTCGTAAACTGAATTTGGAAGGCCAAATAAGTCCTCTGAGTAAATGGTATTATGGCTGAGACTAAAAACTACAATTATACCTACTTAGAGCCAAACCCGAAGCAGAAATTAAAATAAAAGGGCTGAAAAAATTTAAAGGCAGTTAAACAGAGACACACACAAACATCTTGCCTTATATATATATATATATATATATATTATCGATTTTCTGCACTATTGTAAGAACTGCAACCTTGAAACTTCTGAATATTGTTTCTTATGTCCTTGTCTCTGAGCGTATCAAATTTGATTAAAATCGGACAACTCCTTCTATAACCCGATTCTTTCGATTATCGATATTTATCTGGGGTACCTCGACACAAAACCTACCCAAGAACACTCGCTTATAGTATAACTGTGAAAATTTTCAAGAAAATCGGTTTGGCCATTTTGAAATCTATAGGTAATGGACACGCACCCACCCACACACACACACACACACACACACATACACATACAGAGAAAGTTCTATTTATAAACAAGTTTATATATATATATATATATATATATAGAGAGAGAGAGAGAGAGAGAGAGTAGAGTTTTATATTTTGCTTGAAGCATTGTGTATATAAAGTGTATAGGTAGGTATTTTGTTGATGTATATTATGTTTTCTCTTTGTTTATTTAAATAGAACGCGTTGAAACACACGCATTTAAAAGCAAAATACAAACAAGATTTATTTTCTACATTTTAATATTCATCCGTTACTTTTAACACGTGACACGTATCTGGCGCTCACTTATATAAAACACACACACACACACACACACACACACACACACACACACACACACACACACACACACACACACACACATACAGCGGACGGGCGTGAAGTCAAGCTCTCCGAACATTCTGAAGATGAGATCCTGATCTCGAAATATTAATCAATAATAAATAGGTAATAACCCAAAACTTTTACCTTCTTTTATTATGCTAAACGCATTGTGACAGCCTTCTAATACCTACACCACACACACACACACACACTTATATATATGTATATATGGTCATCCGCAGACAGATCTGTTTCGCTGTATCACAGTTCATCAGTACGATTAGACTCCGATTGCTTTTAACCCAGGATTGAAACTCCACCGAATTGCCGTCAGTCGGCGATTCCACCAACATATATATATATATATATATATATATATATATATATATATATATTCATACACACACACACACACACACATATATATATATATATATATATATATATATAAATATATATATATATATGTAGAGGTGTGTGTGTGTGTGTGTGTGTGTGTGTGTGTGTGTGTGTGTGTTTTCTACGAGTTACAGATACTATACTCCTAGTTGGTATTAACCTAACTTTCTACGGGGATAGAATGAGAAAGATACTCAGTTTAATGTATAGAAAACACACGCATCTGTCTGTCCAAAAGCAAAAATTGATTGAATATTTAAAGTTTTAAAAATTTTCTGACGATAGAAACTCATCAACACGATAAAAATATAGTGTGTAAAAGGATGACATTACTCCTGACTATTCTTTTCAGCGGTATTACCGCGTACACTTCTTTTGCTGGCACATTTTTAAAAATTTGTGTATTTTGTAAATAAACAATCTAATGGATAGTCTTCTTGATTTTTGTTGTTTATTTTCGTGAAAAAACAAACGTGTAAATTCCAATACTGAATTTATTTAGTGGGAGAAAATAAAAGAAGTATCCGAAAAATAAATTTTCTCCTAATTTATAATTACAGTTATTTATTATTTATAATTAAAGTTACTTGTCTCTCTTGATTTATTTAAATTTTTTGTCCTTGTGTTCAGATATTTTTATCAATTATATCTTTATAATATGGTTATTAATGAATACTATATTATTGTTTGTACATATCAACGATTTGGACCTGCGTGGACAAACATCCAGTTGGGTCCCGTCCTATATACCCTCCAAAACCGACGTCTTCCGTAACTGCGAATAAGTAAAAGGAAGAAGGTAATGGAATGTCGTTGGTAGGGACAAAGAGAAGAACCAAACAGCAGATCCTCAGTCCCCGGTAGCCTCCAGGAAGGCGGTGGGAGATACCGACAGCTTAATTCCCTCCACCAGGAAGAACCAAACAGCAGATCCTCAGTCCCCGGTAGCCTCCAGGAAGTGGGTGGGATATACCGACAGCTTAATTCCCTCCACCAGAAGAACCAAACAGCAGATCCTCAGTCCCCGGTAGCCTCCAGGAAGTGGGTGGGATATACCAACAGCTTAATTCCCTCCACCAGAAGAACCAAACAGCAGATCCTCAGTCCCCGGTAGCCTCCAGGAAGTGGGTGGGAGATACCGACAGCTTAATTCCCTCCACTAGAAGAACCAAACAGCAGATCCTCAGTCCCCGGTAGCCTCCAGGAAGGCGGTGGGAGATACCGACAGCTTAATTCCCTCCACCAGAAGAACCAAACAGCAGATCCTCAGTCCCCGGTAGCCTCCAGGAAGTGGGTGGGAGATACCGACAGCTTAATTCCCTCTACCAGAAGAACTAAACAGCAGATCCTCAGTCCCCGGTAGCCTCCAGGAAGTGGGTGGGAGATACCGACAGCTTAATTCCCTCCACCAGAAGAACTAAACAGCAGGTCCTCAGTCCCCGGTAGCCTCCAGGAAGGGGGTGCCTCGGCGTATTATGCTAATTCTGTAAGGGAAATACAGAAAAAAAATCAGCGAATTTCGGAAAAAATTGAAAGATTTTGAAGTGAAGCAGGTTAAAAAACTAAAAAAACTAAAACAAAAATAAAAAGACAAACAAACAAAAAACAAAACCAGTGGAAGCTTCATTCTTTGCTCCGTCTTCCCCATCATAAAAAAAGCTATGCCTCTCCCCAATTGACCTCTAGTCCTTCCAAAATGAACAGCCTAAAAAAGGCACATACTCCATCTCATTCTGCAGTCCTTACCACACAAACAACACTAGACTCCTCTCACACACATTCTTTTTTAATCATATCACCCCAAGCAAGGCGGTAACGCCACTGATGCACAGGGGGCTACTTAAGAGTAAAAAGATTGGAAAAGAGAAAGTCGGAAGAGTCACCTTAGGAACATGATATCTCAAAGACAACAAATATCTATTAGGGTTTAGATTTATAATCAGTGAATGTAACAAACCCGAGTGGAACTCGAACTCAGCTTTGTGTTTTTCATTTCCAGCCGATATCCAATGAATCACTCACACTTACCAGGGACGAATCTAGGGAACTCTGATGTAACAGTTCTTCCTATGTCTTTTGGCTAAATTAGTCACTTAAGTGTCATACGTGATACACGCTTGGGCGATCATTTCTCTTTCGAGACATGACTGACTGGGCACAAGATTATCCTGCAGTAAGTTGCCATTGCTTTCCGCGGTAGACTGGTTGCCGACCAAGGCATATATATAGATCTCTGTCTGTCCTGTTATTTAACCTATGGCTGGAGGAAAGTGACGGATTAAGATCAAGATTAAAAATCACTCTAAATTTTAAAGGTAAGAGGGATATAGAAAAATCAGTCATGACTGACCACATATGGAGGGAAAAGAGAGATCACCGCCTTCTGCGGGACGAAGTTGAAATAATAGACAGAGCAGTAAAATACGAAAACTTAAGGAATCAGTGCATGTGCTAGGCTACAAAAACAACCTACCAAACAGGACAAGCATTGAAATTAATGCAATATGGGTACGAGTAATACAGAGAAAAATCAATAACAAATTAGGGAAAAAAATTGTAATATGAGTTCTGGTAAAAACCTTTACTGAGATATTAGGTTTAAAAATACCCAAAACACTACTTATTAGTGTCCACAATATATAAAAGCGTTGGTTGATTGATCTTAAAAGTGACTTGATCCAAAGAGTTGTGAGTTCAATCTTGGCCTATCAGGAGATGTCCATCAGTCAGTTAAGCGATCATTTCTCTTTCGTGTCATGACTTCTTCTTCTTCTATGTGCCCTGTCCCTTCAGGACGTAGGCGATCATGGGTCTCCACGTCTCCATATCCCTTGTGGCTCTTAGTATGTTTGCTCCTGTTGCTCCTGGCAACCCCTGTTCCGTCATCCACCTGATCAGTCCCTGCAAATATGTTATCCGCTGCCTTCCTCTGTCTCTCCTTCCTTCTATCTGTCCAGTCAGTATCAGGTTCTCCAGGCTCTCCTTCCTCATTGCATGTCCCAGGAACTTCAGTTGTCTGTTCCTGATGCTCAGCATCAATTTCCTTTTTGTTGCCATTCTTTCTAACACCTCGTCGTTGCTTGTATGCTCAGTCCACGATATCCGTAGCATCCTTCTATAGAACCACATTTCGGCCGCTTCCAGTTTTGTCCTCATTTTCGATGATATTGTCCAGCATTCACAGCCGTATTGAAGAACTGACATCACGTAGCAGTCTAGAACTATGACTGACTGAGCAAAATATTTTCCCGCATTAAGTGGCCATTATTTTTGCGGTAGACTGGTTGGCAACCAAGGCTATAGAACCTAATCTGTCCCGCTATTTAACTCTTATCTGGAGGGGGAAGAGATGGATTCATTTCCCAAGTGCATTTGCGCGTAGGTGAATGCAACGAATTCAACTGCAATTCACAGTTGTCCGATTTCTTGTTCCGAGCCAATATCCACTGCACCACAATGCTAAATACTACGGCTAAATCTAAACTTATTTATAAATGGAACTTTGTCTGTGTGTGTATGTGTGTGTGTCTCTTTTTGTGTCTGTGTGTGTGGCCGTTACCTATAGACTCCGAAACAGCTGAACCTATTTTCTTGAAAATTTACAGTTGTACTATAAGCGTCTGCGAGTGTTCTTAGCTAGGTTTTGTGTCGAGGTACCCCCGATAAATATCGAAAATCGATAATCCAAAAAATCGGGTTATAGAAGGAGAGGTCCCATTTTAATCAAATTTGATACACTCATAGACAAAGACGTAAATAACGATATTCAAAAGTTTCAAGGTTGCAGTTCTTACAATAGTGCAGAAAATCGATGATATATATATATATATATATATATATATATATATATATAAAAGGCAATATGTTTGTGTGTGTGTGTGTCTGTTTATCTGTCTGTATGTCCTTTATACAAATCCACAATTTTCATCCGATTCTCACCAAACTTCACACAAATATTTTTTAGGCTGAGTCTGAGCTCCAGAATCATGGATTAGTTTTAAAGCTTTCATTGCACCCGAGCAACGCCGGGCTATACTGCTAGTATGAATATAAGTAAATAATAATAGTAAAAGCATGTTGTAGCAGTTCTTAAAGTCGTAATGTTAGGCATACCTTGAAAACTGGTATTCGAAACTATTTCTTTTACGTACACTGGGAAAGGTATTAATCCGTCTCTTCCCTCCGGTTATGATTTCAATAACAGGACAGATTAGTTTCTATAACATTAGTTGGCAACCAGTTTACTGCAGAAAGTAATGGCAACCTACTGCAGGATAATCTTCTGCCTAGTCAGTCATGTCTCTTTTGAGACATGATCGCCCAAGTGTATATCACAGACGGCACTTAACGGAATTACTGCAATAAATACCGTGTTTTGACTTGTGTCTAAAATAGCTATACATTTCATACGAATAGCAGAAGTCATATTTTAATCCCCATTATTGTTTTAATGCTTATTTTAAAATTAAGCATTTGGAATTTTATTGGGATACAAAGTTCCTACCTACTATATTTCGTCTTTCTTTAACTGTGTACTGTAGGGAGCTCATTTTGGCGAATATTATCAAGTTAAATATAAAGTGCACTTACAATGAAAGCCATTAAAATTGAAGTGTTATAGCAGCTATCGCTTTAGAATCGGCAGCATTATCCAGAACTCGTATTATAGCAGACAACCTCCGTTAGTTGAGGTAACAGTAGTTGTATCAGTTGCTCTTTTGGTCCAGAAATGCTTTTTTTATAAAGCGGCTTTTGGATAAATTGACGGTAGTCTGTAGAGAACGAAGAGGTTGTACACCAAATACGTTTTTCTTTTAGAATGCCTCCATCACGTGCCAGCGTCGTTTATTGTTTGGGCGCCGCCAACCTGACTATTCGAGCGGCAGCAACGAGTCGAATGTGCCAGATGGAACACAAGTGTGACAAACAAGAGGTTAAACCTTCTACATTGAAAATATTCTCTGAAGTTTTGAGATGAAGCGTTTGCACCTATTCGGACAAGTGTTCACATTATTTACATTCCGACTAACGTCTAAATCTTTATAATTAGGTGCACTGCTTTCTGGTACGAGTACGTCTCGACGCAGGTGCGTACCTCATACAGCAAGATAAACGCCTGACGCCATTTAAAATTCTGAAGACAAAGTTCTGTTTATCAGCAAGTTTATTGTAAACCAAAAGTAATTAAACTAGAAAACGAAATAAATACAGACGTGGAATGAGTTTAATCAAATTAATCTATATCTATAAAAGTGACGAGGATGGACGTTGTGTAAGTATTTGTTTGTTTGATAGATTCGACTTAGCGCCTGCATTTTGCGGTCTAGCTCGACGGGAGTCGCGATCAGATGTAGATCAAAATTTTAGGATGCTAACAACACCTTAAAATATTTCAGAAAGCCAAAGTTAGGGGTAGAAAAATATATATCATCATCCAACAAACTCAGGGATCAGTTTATGTATTGATTATAATATAGAATCGATCACCCCACTTTATATTATCTATATCTATATATGTTTCACCACCTCTTCCTCCCTAATCAAATAGAGACATTCTACATTGTTATCTATATCTATAAAAGTGACGAGGGTGAACGTTGTATAAGTATTTGCTATATAAATTCATCATATGTTTTTTTATTCTTATTATTCCTTGAACTACCCGAGTGAAAACGGGCTAAACTGCTAGTTATATATATATAAAGAGAAATAGGAAGAAAAAAAAGGAATATGACAACGAGAGTCGAAGGTTGAACATATCTGTGAAGTTGAGGTTATAAATAAGTAAAAAGGAGTACCAAATACTCGAACACAGCACCCTGATTTGTCGTTCCGAATCGATATCCACTGCACAACAACGCACACCCAACAAAGAAATTTAAGCACAGATAAAAACAAGTGGTCTCGTTTTTGCTTCTTATCGGTTGAAAAGAAGCAAGAACGAGTCCACTTCATTCGGTAGTTGTAAGATTTTAAATACAATGGTTAGGAAGCTTGGCCTGCTGGATCAATTACAACTGAATAGTGAGTTCGATCCTCACTGAGTGTTCTATACATTCGGCCTTGTGTCATACTTAAACGTCACTTAGAAAATTATTTGGTCACCTCGAAGTGGTGTAATCATTAACAAGCTTGTCTTACAAAAATCATTACAATTTAGCAATGAGATCGATTCTCACCTAGTGTTCCATATTTTGGGCCTTGTGCCATACTTAATCCCTGCTGCTTAGATATTCACCATATATCTGAAATAACTAAAAATAAAGAAATATTAATTGTTGGGTACATCTCTGAAGGCTAATTTCATTAAAAATGATAAACTTTGGCAAAATCATATATTTTACCTAAGATTCTTCATATGTAGCTGAGCAAACGCAATAATATTTCAAGATGACCTAGACATATAAGTTAAATACTTCGTTTTCAAAGCAAGAAAGAACAGAAAATTATTTCAAACTGTAAAATCTTGGACTTTTGGTCAATGTTAACAAGAAATACCTGAGAATCGTTCTGACAGAGGATGAAAATTGTGATGTGATATCTGTCCTTCTGTATGGCATTGAATGTTAGATGATCTTTTCTAGGATGTAGGAGAAGCTCAAGGCAGCAGAAATGTTGTTCTACAGAAGGATGTTGAAGATACTCTGGACCGATCAGCTGAACTACGAAGAGATGTTGGAGAGGATGAAAACGAGAAGAAAACTCATACTTAACATCAGAAATAGACAGGTGCAGTTCCTGGGACACGTAATAAGAATAGAAGGCCTGGAAAATTTAATACTTACAAGATGCATAGAAGGAAAGAGAGACGAGGGAAAACAGCGCGTGGAATACTTGATAGTCTTTAGCAAATCGATGGTGGAGCGGCATTTGGGAGAGATAACAAGCGGAAAAATTATGAAGATGACAAGAGACAGGGCCAACTGGAAGTCCATGATCGCCTTTGTCCTGAAGGGACATGGCTCATGAAGAAGAAGAACTAGACCTGATTCGTTATTAGCAAAAAACTTATGTCAAAGAAGTCAGACATGCGAATAAAATTTTAAAGAATTCTGACAAGAAACGATTCCTCTATCGTTAATTTCACTGTCTGTTTAATATCAACCTGTGTCCGGAAATTATCCAACTATAGTATATTTTTTCATAACCATATCACCACAAGCAAGGCAGTTTACTGCCACTGTTGTGCAGGGGGCTACTTAGGAGGAAAGTTATGAGAAAGAGTGACAGGTCCCTTCTACGTTTCAAAACAGTCTGCAAAATATCCCGTTTTGCTATCGCCATCTTCACCTTAATTTATTATTTTGCTTAAGTTTCCCTAGTCACAGTAAACAGCTTCACTTTCAACGAGACTAAAGAGTTTGAACATCTATTGGGTCTCAGTTTCCTTTCAGACCTCAAGTGGGACTCATATACGATGCTAAACATGCTGGAAAAATTACCCCTTCATTTTATTGTTCGTAGAAGTATGACTAAAAATGAACTATTGTTATATGTAAGCAAAGACTGACCGACCCTGGCTTTCTTAAGTTGTAGATTTCCAATTCATTTCCCTGTTCCTTCGGAGGAAGACTTATTTTTCTCTCTGCAGCCTCTTTCTACACAGACGTAACATTGCGAATCCTTGACAAATTCTTACATGAGATTCGTTCTTCATCAACAACAATTCAAAGTTTTACGGCAAGGACAAGACATGCAACTTTCACGGAGACAAAATATCCTCATTTCTTTCGTGTTCGAAAGGAAGAAACATAGATCCTTTCAGTTACTTTTTTTTCTAAGAACTGCCACTTTGCAAAGAGCTTTCCACATTGGCGCTTCCCTGAAAACTACGATCTTCAAGTCAGTTGTTATTTATCCCTATTAAAACGTGTCTAGGTCCTAGGCATGACGGTAAACTGCATCTGACAGCAAGGACTCCGATTGGGAGATTGTGAGGAGCATGGAACCACCTCTTGATTGCTATTGTTCCCAGGTCCACCCTAACCCGGACTGGTAGCGCCTGTTAGGGTCCCAGCTATGGGCAAATAGTTAAACCCCCAAACTGAGGTGAAAAAATATGAAAATATAAAAATAAACTTTTATAGAAATATATACATAAAATAGACTTTTCTAGAAAAATATACGGTTTTGAAGGAAAGATATTATCAATAATACATTTTTGAAGAAAATTTTATTGCCATAACCCATTTTTAATAGAAAAAAATATTCTCAGCAAAACATTTTTGAATACAAATTTAGGAGACATTTTCAGTTTTCTAAAATAAAAAAGAATAAAAACAAAATTTTTTAAAATCAAAATCTGACTAAATCAACCTTCTCACTATAACCGGACATTAAAAAACAATACCTTAAAACCCCACCTTTTTGGCATTAAATAATCCACAGATGTTGATATGCCGTTTAACAAAACTCAAACTCAAACTCAATCTGACTAAATCAACCTTCTCACTATAACCGGACATTAAAAAAACAATATCTTAAAACCCCACCTTTTTGGCATTAAATAATCCACAGAGGTTGATATGTCGTTTAACAAAACTCAAACTCAAACTCAATCTAACTAAATCAACCTTCTTACTATAACCGGACATTAAAAAAACAATACCTTAAAACCCCACCTTTTTGGCATTAAATAATCCACAGAGGTTGATAGGCCGTTTAACAAAACTCAAACTCAAACTCAATCTGACTAAATCAACCTTCTCACTATAACCGGACATTAAAAAAACAATACCTTAAAACCCCACTTTTTTGGCATTAAATAATCCACAGATATTGATATGCCGTTTAACAAAACTCAAACTCAAACTCAATCTGACTAAATCAACCTTCTCACTATAACCGGACATTAAAAAACAATACCTTAAAACCCCACCTTTTTGGCATTAAATAATCCACAGAGGTTGATATGCCGTTTAACAAAACTCAAACTCAAACTCAATCTGACTAAATCAACCTTCTCACTATAACCGGACATTAAAAAAACAATATCTTAAAACCCCACCTTTTTGGCATTAAATAATCCACAGATGTTGATATGCCGTTAAACAAAACTAAAACTCAAACTCAATCTGACTAAATCAACCTTCTCACTATAACCGGACATTAAAAAAACAATATCTTAAAACCCCACCTTTTTGGCATTAAATAATCCACAGAGGTTGATATGCCGTTAAACAAAACTCAAACTCAAACTCAATCTGACTAAATCAACCTTCTCACTATAACCGGACATTAAAAAAACAATATCTTAAAACCCCACCTTTTTGGCATTAAATAATCCACAGAGGTTGATATGCCGTTAAACAAAACTCAAACTCAAACTCAATCTGACTAAATCAACCTTCTCACTATAACCGGACATTAAAAAAACAATACCTTAAAACCCCACCTTTTTGGCATTAAATAATCCACAGATGTTGATATGCCGTTAAACAAAACTCAAACTCAAACTCAATCTGACTAAATCAACCTTCTCACTATAACCGGACATTAAAAAAACAATATCTTAAAACCCCACCTTTTTGGCATTAAATAATCCACAGATGTTGATATGCCGTTAAACAAAACTCAAACTCAAACTCAATCTGACTAAATCAACCTTCTCACTATAACCTGACATTAAAAAAACAATACCTTAAAACCCCACCTTTTTGGCATTAAATAATCCACAGAGGTTGATATGTCGTTTAACAAAACTCAAACTCAAACTCAATCTAACTAAATCAACCTTCTTACTATAACCGGACATTAAAAAAACAATACCTTAAAACCCCATCTTTTTGGCATTAAATAACCCACAGACGTTTGTATGCCGTTAAACCAAACTCAAAATCAAAACGTGTCTACGCTGCCTTGTCGGTTATGAATAACTTTCCACGCTAAAACCCTTTTCCCATAAATTAAACATCACGATCCTTTTTCTTAATATCGTTATTTCAATTTAGACGAGGATGTGCGTCGTGGTGTAGTGGATATCGGCTCGAACGAGAAATCAGGAAGCCTAGTTCGAATTCCAGTCGCATTCCTTGCATTCACTTACGCGCAAATAACTTTGGGAAAGGTATTAATCCGTCTCTTCCCTCCAGTTATGGGTTAAATAATAGGACAGATTGGGTTCTGTAGCCTTGGTCGGCAACCAGTCTACTGCAGAAAGCAATGGCAACCTACTGCGGGATAATCTTCTGCCCAGTCAGTCATATCTCGAAGGGGACATGATCGCCCAAGCGGGTATCACGTATGGCACTTGACTGACTGACTGACATTCCTTTACATCATTTCAGATATTGACAGATAAAACCACGAATACTGGCACAGACCATTGCGATTCCCTTCGTATAACATTGGTAAGAAGTATGAGCCACTATATTGTGAAACAAACTCCAGATGGTATGCTTCTCTGAAATCTACAATCTTAAATTCATCAAGTCTAAGATCAACCGTTACATATTCCCTTGATCTATTTTTTTCACTCTCTCCTCTCTTAATCTTTAACTTAAGTGGCTCTTCGGCCTTGTATCGAGTAAACTATTAAAAAATTGTACTAATTTTTCTTACCACCCTGCTTTCATTTGTATGAAAGAGCTTATTCATTATTACCATTTAATTCTTAACCCTTAATCAGGAGTTACTCTCGAGGCTTCTATCGGGTGAACTCCAGTCTATTAAAAAAACAATCATTCGCACTCTGAAATATTTTTATTTTCAATACTAATATCTGAGAGACTGAAGAAGGGAAATATGTAGTATGTGTGTGTGTCAGGGGCAGCAGACACTTTATGTGATGTGTGAATGCGACGGTCACCCAGTACACACAATGATGTTTAAGTCAACGGACTAAACCCGCAGGATAGTCTTCACGCATGCGCAAGTAAATAGATTACATCAAATTATATCCAGGAAAGACATATTGAAAGCGGTTGGATACTTTCCGAACATACTTTTCTCAGGAAACTCATTACATAAACTCAGAAAAATAAGTAAGCAAAAATAATAGAGCAACTTAGTTCAGACGAAGAGAAAGACATTCGATCTCGACGTTCAGGTAGCGAAGAGATGGTCCATCACTCATTAAGCTATGAATGAATAATGACTGCCGCAACTGTACGCGTAATCGGAGAGGCTTGGTCGGTCCAGACTGGCAGAGCCGTTTGGTATTGAGTTTGTTTTCGAACTGTTAGTTCATTTGATAGCTGCATAGATTTCGTCGCAACGCGGTGTTCTGGAAATGAAATGACTAACAGAACTTCATTGATACGGGAATACGATCGAAGTGAATGGATTCATTTGTTAAAACTAAATAAAAAGAAATATTTCGAAAAGTTTATTTAAATCCTGTGAAATTGTATACGTTATACAACATTTCTTTTATATACCACCAGCAGTTTGCAAAGAGTATAAGTCTACCTTTAATTTTTTTTCTATACGACCAGTATCTGCAAACATAAAATACAGGAGGTAACTCTTGTATTTTTTAAAAAGTTATTCTCCATGTAAACGTTACTGTGTTGAACTTAACGTTAACAAAAATTTAATAAATAAATAAATTCTTGAAAATTAGAAATCAAAACAAAGTTTAAATTGAGTTCCACGCGCAGTTTCTTTTTTTCTTTTTTTGTATAAAATAATAAATTTGAAAGGGGTGTGTAAGTTTTGAAACAAACCGGATGAAAAACTATGCAATCACGAGGTGCATATTTAAAACTGACAGTTTAACAGATTTGAATTTAAGTTCACTCGATGTACATGGGAATTCAATCTTATAAATTTAAGTTATTGCTTTTTTAATAACAAGATTGAAAATTTAAATATTCTATGGTTACATATAGATAACATTTTAAAATTAAAATTTAATTTTATAATCAAAATAAATAATATTAAAAATAATAAAATGCATGGAAAAGAAATCAAATGGACAGAAATCATTAAACGCAAAAATTTAAATATTCGAATATTAAATGTTGATAAAAATTAAAATGTTAACATTTTAAATAAAATAAAATAAAATGAAAAAAAATGAAGAATTAACAAGTAAAATTTAGAATTAAAATTAAAAATTAACAAATGTAAGGAGCAAAAATATAAGAGATTTAACTCATAATTGTTAAAAGTAATATTGCGTGGGGAAAGAAAGAAAGAAAGAAAGAAAGAAAGAAAGAAAGAAAGAAAGAAAGAAAGAAAGCGGCAAACGTAAAGAAGAATGTATATCAATCTGGGTTTAATAATTTAAGTATTTTTCTATGACAGCATGTGGTCATTAAATCAATTTTTTATTATGCAAATTAGAATTATTGATATGGTTTAAGATGACAAATTTTTCTAAAAGGCATAGATTACATTTATCTTCTTTCCATTCAGATTTAGTTGCAATATTCCAGGTAATAATTGGGTGGTGGTTGTTTTTTAATTTTCAATTATGTATGGATAAAGCAGTACTTTTCCTGTATTTACTGTTGTTCATAGACAACAAATGTTTGTTAAATCTTATCTTCCACCTGTTAGAAGTGCTTCCAAAGTAAAATTTAACATCATTATCATCCGAATGAATTCGAGCTTTATAAACAATACTTTCAGACATACATTGGCCATTCAATGGGCAGGTTTTATTTTGGGAAGTTGCAATTATTTTTTAGAACGGTTATTTTTGCTTTTAGTTGGGTGACGGATGTTGCTTCTGTGAGCCAAGTATTTATTTAATATCATAGCATAATGGTGTGAAATATATTTACCTATGTTTTTAATGTAACTATAACTAACTTGTACATTGTTTTTGTTGAAGAGTTTTTTGGTGTGGGTGAATGGTAAAAATGTTTATGAATTAAGTTAAGAAAGATTTTACCAATGTTAGTTTGGACATTACGAGTGAAGGGTGGGTTAAACCAAAAATATTACGCTTACGTGATTTATGCTTATTTCTGTCTACCTTGTTTTTAAGCAATTTTTCAACCGTTATATTTGAAGCAAGAAAAACATTACAGTAATTTTTATCAACACAGTTGTGCGGTTATGTTTTCTTACCACAAATCACACTCCTGAAGATGATCTCGGAAGGAGATTGAAAGTACTTGGGAACATTGAAAAATGAATGATAATAATATCTGTCAGTGTTACAGTCAATTTCTGAAATCTTTCAATTATAATAAGCGAAAGATTATCCGTGAGTATGAACGGATTTTATTAAAAATAAGCAGACACAATGTTTGCAATTTATTTAATCTGATCTGTCTAATATATATATATATATATATATATAATCATTTCATCCTAAGCAAGGCAGTACTGTCATTTGCGCAAAGGGGAATACATAAGAGGTGAGTGATGAGAAAGTTACAGGGTTGTCAGAGAATGAATAAGAAAGTGAATGATGAGAACAATGTTGTTAAGAGAGCTGCTTGAGAGTCGAATGGAAAGGGAGAGCATGATACAAGGGTTGTCAGGGAAAGAATGCGAGTCAAGGAGATAAGAGATGGCAATTGACATTGGAGATTGTAACTGTCAGTGAAGCAAGTATACGGAAGGGAATCCCACAGGCGGGAAGCGCGTTAAAAGAAGCTGTTGGAATAGCAGTTAAAGTTACATTTGATCGGTTTCATTGTGAAAGAGCGGGACCTAATTGCTAGTTTAGTAACTCAAGTAAATTCATGCAGTTGGGGCAGCAATGAGCTAATCTCAACAGATCAGAAGCCGAGAGACAGAGGCAGAGGGAAGCTAAATTACGTCGTTTAGAAAGTGTCTGGAGTTGAGCTACCAGGTCGGGATCAGTTACATTGCAGAACCTCGGGATGAATAACAGGAGCACACGACCAGATGTAACAGCAATATATTGATGCAATACTATCTCTTTAATTATGGTATTTATTTAAAGAAGATCGTTAGCTTCGTGAAGCGCTGATTTCTCTGTCATTGTTGCAGTCATTATGCTCTATGCATTACAATTAATTCAAAATCCTTTCCTTCAGTATTTGTCTATACTTCTGAGATGAGTAAGTATTTATACTATTTATATTGTTCAGACTATTTTACTCATCTTTATTGCCATGTTTACGACATTTCGGCCGTTGTACTTCAAGAACACATGGCCCAGTATATATAAACGTTGATTAGTTTCACTGACTGAACGCAAAGAGTTGTGTTCACTCCCAGGCTACAGCAGTGAGGAACAAATAACTTAGAAATTTAAGATAAAGGGAGATAACTACATGGCTACCAGAAGTGGAATGAGAATTATATACCCCAGTGATCGCAATAAAAGGTTTGGTTTGAAAATCCTTCACTTGAAGAAAGCCGGGTCGTACATCGTCAACTTGGCAGTAAAGATGTGGACAATAGTCAGTCAGTTAAAGTGCCATACGTGATACACGCTTGGGCGATCATGTCTCGAAAGAGACATGACTGACTGGGCAGAAGATTATCACTCAGTAGCTTGCCATTGCTTTCTGCGGTAGACTGGTTGCCGACCAAGGCTATAGAATCAAATATGTCCTGCTTGTTAACCCATAACTGGAAGGAAGAGACGGATTAATACCTTTCCCAAGGGTATTTGCGCGTAAGTGAATACAATGGATTCAACTGGAATTCGAACTCGGCTCCCCGGTTTCTCGTTCCGAGCCGATATCCACTGTACCACAACGCACATAGTGCTCCAGTGTAAATAGTGATCCCTTTCTTTATTATGTGATCTTGAAAATCTCAACTCTTCCATTTCAAAACATATCCTTTGTGTTTCAATTTTTATTAAAACTTCATTAATCACATGTTGTGTTTATGGTATACTCAGTATTCTTTTATCCAGCTTTCATTCTCATATAGGTTGACCGATATTGTAAAGAAGTTTATCACTCTTGTTTCGAAAGAAAATTAAGTTTTTCTTAATACTTTGCTTAGCTTCTTTAAGGTATATATTGCTATTCCAGTGACCTCTGTATCACTTCTAATTCTCTCAAGATCGTCTCATTGAGAAGACACTTCCTTGATGTACACTCCTTTTTATTTTTGTCCAGTTACTGAATTAATTTTATATCAGTAGGCAGGCAGTTCGCACTCAGTATAAGTCTTGGATTATTCTAATTTTTTCTCTGACCAAATCAGGTTATCTTATCAGGTTAAATAGCTAGTTGTACCATACTTTATGAACTATCATAAATTGCTTATGCTAGAAAGATAATATTTTCGAATACAAATGTTTTTGTGTATTTTTTAAAAATCATATCACCCCGAGCAAGGCGGTAACGCCACTGATGTGCAGGGGGCTACATAGGAGTGAAAAGATTGGAAAAGAGAAAGCCGGAAACCACATCCTAAACTGGGAACAAGGGATGATCGGTATATCTATAGTAAGCTGAAAAGAAGACGAAACCGTTTCAATGCACAACATTGTCTAGACTCTTTTAAAAACAAAACTGTTATGTCGTGAGTAAGAATAAATAACTCAACAACAGGAATAGGTTAATTGTTGTATTCCGTGAAAATAGTATTTACAAAGGTTATTAGTATTCAATACAAGAATAAAGGTTAATCGTCTCAACCGTCGTAAGACGTAGTATGAGCAATGGGTACTTCCGGGTCGTCACCGGAAGTCTACGACTGACTTGTCGATCGGCTGCTTGGCACACTCTATATTTAGTTGTCCCTCCCAGTAAGGGCAACATGTGACACATGGTCAGTTATAACTGGGATTTCCGGGCTATATGGCCCGGCCAAAAAAATGTCTGTCTATTTTTGCCCAGTCGCGCCTCCACCCCTCGGCGGAACCACGACTGGGTTATAGCTCTCCGCCCGGAAGCAGAGAGCGCCCTCCACCCGATGGCAGAGGGCCGACAGTGTCGTAGTAGAGTACGGCTGCTCGGCACACTCTCCTACGTAGATGCCACCATTACTTTACATAGTAATGGAATAGTACATTATAGCCGAATAGGCGCGGGCGTCCCAACAAAAACAAAGCAAAAACATCGGATGTATTTCCGAGACATTCTCATAGAGCGTATGAAGTTTGTCGTTCGTCTCATTGCGTTCACGACGGACATCGTGTAGCAAGATTAAAACCGTCAATGATCAATCAGGAGTAATGAAGAAAACAAAAGCTATGAGCACGTTAAGAGATAAAGGATTATTTGAAAACTTCATTAGCATACTGTTGAGCCTGGTCACTACTTAGATGAGTTGACCGCTTGCGTTTAGTGACGGATGTGCGTTGTGGTGCAGTGAATATCGGCTCGGAAAGAGAAATCGGTGAGCCGAGTTCGAATAGCCATTTGAATACCGTACATTCACTTAAGCACTGGTACCCTTGGGAAAGATATTAATCCGTCCCTTCCCTCCAGTTATGGGTTAAATAACAGAGTATGACTTGAGGACTCTGCCCTTGAAAACAAATCCCAATGAATCTTGATAAAAAAAAGAATTACAAGACACAAAACTTATATAAAAATAAATCATAAATTGTTGAAAGAAAAAAAAAAAGGTATTACCAGCAATAAATAAATAAAATTTAGTTGGCAATAAATGACCCGCCGAGGTTGATATGCTATAAATCAAAACAACCAACCAACCAATCATTAGTATACAAGTAACAAAAAAAAAAAAAATAGATACAGTTTGACAGAATATTCATAAGAGGTGAGGTAAAAGTAAGTCTCTGGGGCAAATAAATTTGAGGTTAAAACTAGCCAAGAAAGAGTTTGGTATATATATATATATATATATATATATACCCTCTTACATTTTAATTATTTCTTAATAAAATTTGTTTTTAATCGAGTTCCAAATTCCATTCTCAAACGTTATATTAATGTGTCCTTGATTATATATTTGTGTGTTCCTCATTGTTTAATTCTTTTATGCACCTTGTCTTTTCAGGATGTAGGCGATTATGGCTTTCTACGTCTTCCTATCCCTGGTGGCTCTTAGCACGCTTTCTCCTGTAACGTCTCGCAGTTCCCGTTCTGTAATCCACCCGTTCAGGCCCTTCTAATATGTTATGCGCTGCTTGTCTCTTTTTCCTTCTATATGACTTGTTAGTATCAGATTTTCAAAGCTCTCCTTCCTCATCGCATGTCCCAGAAACTTCAGCTGTCTCTTCCTGATGCTCAGTATTAATTTCCTTTTCGTTTCCATGATATCCGCAGCATCTTTACACTATTTGGTGTGTAGTGACACGCATAGATTGATAACAAACTTAGTTAACATGTACAAAAACACTAGACGATTGTTAACAGACGACATCAACCTAAGTTAGGTGACTTTTGTTTTTTTTTATCTTGTGTGTATTCTGCTGTTGGGCATATTATAGAAAAGAAGCTTGTTAAAAAAAGAAAAGAAAAAGACAACAAAATAAAAAATAAAATAATAAAACAGTATACATTTCCTTATTTCGTTCAAAGCCTAACCGTGGAGTTGAGAAATGTGGCCTGTGCGATAACGAACACATTAAGAGGCGAGTCTTTAACAAAAAACAACATATAATCCTTAGAACGTAAGGAAGATGGTGAGTATGAGAGTTGGTTGGAGAATATGCAGAGATATTCCAGAGTCGTGTGGGTGGCTGAGGAATACAAATGTCAGGCTGCTCTCCATAAAACTAGAGGCACCGTCGAATAACACTAACTAAACGGTTACCTTGAAGCTGGGAGTAAATGAGAAAGGACAAGTAACATTACTGAAATTACTATGCCCGGTAGACAAAAGAATAGAAATTCCGATGTGGATTGATATAAGGCACATACACCGGACGAATTTAATTGAGAGGCTACTAAAAAGAATTCGGGACTTATTCCTTAGTGACGAGAAAAAATTGGGCAGGACTGATACCGTGGAGATGCGTATCGATAATGGAACGTAGAACCCATGAGAAAACGCTCGTATCGCACGCCACTCAAACAAAGAAAGATGGTTGATTCAGCGGTCAATGAAAAGATACAGACAGGCGTAGTTAAAAGGTCCAATAACCCGTGAGATTTTCCAATAGTTTTAGGGGAGAAGAAATATGACAGTAAGAGATTTTTTGATACTAAGGCACTTAACAAAATTAAAAAGAAATATACTCGACCTCTTCCAGTTATTGAGGATACACTGGCATCATTCGAATCGACAGGGTACTTTTTGAAGCTTGATCTAATATCGGGGTATTGGCAAGTTAAACTCCAAGACGATGACAAAGAGAAAAGTGTATTTACTTGCCACAGGGTTTTGTTCCATTCTTATGTTATGCCATTTGGGGTCGCAAACGCGTCGGTGTTTTTCATGTCACCTGTTTCACGGGGACAAAGAAATTTGACTCTGGCATACCTAGATGATATTTTGATATTTCCGAATACGGGAGAAGACCACTCGAAGAAAATAGACACGATATTTGCGTAAATATAATTTCAAGGTAAAACCAGTTAACCGCGAGTTCTTTAAAAAAAAAATCAATACCTTGGCTTCAAAATTAATGAAGAAAGAATACAGCCAGATTTCAATAAAATCAAAGCTATAAAATTATTTTCGACTCCAATCACTGTTAGGCAAGTGAGGGCTTTCATTGGAATGACCTCATAATATCACCATTTTGTCAGAATTTTTTCTGGTATTGCTGAGTTGCTGATTAATCTAAGAAGAAAATATGCACGTTCTCGATCGGACGACGCTTGCTAGGCTGCTTTCGATAATCTCAGGTCGAATTGGCTTATGATAAAAATAGGAGAGATAGGAAAACCAATTTACTTATTGTCCCATAAGTTAAGTGGCACGCATACTACAGAGAAATAGGCTTATGCAATAAACTATTCCTATCAAAAACTAAATCACTACCTGCATGGTGCAGCGTTCAGGATCTGCACAGCTCAACGATAACTGGCAAATTTACTTAACCCCCTAGGGCCATTCGTATCATATTTGATACAGTATTTCCCAATAAGGAAACATTTGGTATTTCCCTATAAGGAAACATTTGGTATTCATTGACTGAGCAGTCAGTACTGCTTTCATTTGAAATTTATAAAATATTTCTCTTAAAAAATTTTTCAGAAAAATATTTCTTTCAAGGCTTGTTTTCATACTGTATCAAATATGATACGAATGGCCCTAGAAGGTTAATTTGACTATACAAAAAAAAAGAGATACTGATTTGAGCTCTGAGCATGGCTGGCTACAATTGCAGCATACAGTATTTCGAAGGTAAACATAATATTTGCGCAAATCTCTTGTCGCCTGCCGTTGATGCAAATGAGGAAAATGTTGTTGATTCTCCGGTAGATATAGACGATAGGAATTACTTAATTAGTTCGGTAAACTCAAATCTAATTGAATCTAGGGAATTTGCATCCTGTGAAAATGTTGTCGATTCATCAGTGACGCCCGAACGTCCCACGTTACAGAGAATAAAATTAGGGAGCAAGCATCGGTCAAGGACATTCTAGACCTAAAGATTAGATTAAAAAAATGTTTGGGCTGCCAAAGCAGAACAGTAAAGATACATAGTAACGGATGAGATTGGGTATTATTTGTCTAAGCCTGATGACGAACCTCTCATCAAGCTGTTTTTCCTTCTCATTTTAGAAAATGTGCGCTGGTTCAGTACCATGATAACAGTGGACATATGGGTATAGATATAACATTCCTTTCAATAAAACGGATGTATTTTTGGCTGTGTTTGCTAAGATAAATTAATGATTTTATAGGCAAAAACATTTAAAGGAATTTGAATAAGCAGCAATCTCATATGTAGAAGTGCGATTTGAACCCACCCTTTCACTTCGCAAAGCGTGCTTTAGATATCTCTGGACCTTATCCAAAGATTTATTCGGGTAACCAATGCATAGTTACATTCATAAATATGTACAGTGGTTGACCTGAAGCTTTTTCTATTTCTAACAAGAAAGCAAAAAGAGTTGCTCGTCTTTTAGTTGTTGAAATTTCCCCCCCAGTTCTGGGGCACTACTTCAGCTTTTAACCGATAATAAACAGGAGAATATCAACAAAACCATGAAAAAGACATTAGAAGACCTAACCGTATGCCATGTGACAACTTCATTTTATCACCCTCAGAGTAACGGTAAAGTTTAATAGAACAAAGCATAATGTTCTGGCCAAGAAAACTGGCAGCAAAGAACAGTCATGAGATATTTACATCAACCAGATGTTGATAACTGTCCGGTTTCATGTAAGTAAGACAACAAAATTTTCACTGCTTCACCTGCTCTATAATAAGAGTGTTATTTTGCCTTTCGATAATATACTAAGGCTTCATTGCATATATTATGGCAATGAACATCACGAAATCGTCTTACAAGAAATGTATCGTAGTTTCACTTTAGTTAGGAATAATATAAAAAGCGAAAAAAGCCGCGATTGACAGGTCCCGTAGTAAGACAAAGGATGTAGAATTTAAGTTTGATGATTAGGTTTACTATAAGAACCACCATAAGTAATGGAGGTTAGACGTGTGCTGACGGCCATATTATATTGAAGTTAAAAAGACTAGCCCAGTCTGTTATAAAATTAGAGATCAGTTAACCAGCTCAGTCACTAACAGACATGTCAAGCATCTTCGGGCGGCGTTCATTGAAGAATGGAAAATTCCGACTACAGAGAGGACGTTACGGAAAATAGTATTGGTTGCGCCAGTAGAATCCAGCGATTCTGACAGCGAAACCGAAACAGAACAGGTCGATTTTCCAGTGTGCAAGTGTCAACCCCAACGCGAGTTAATCACTGCAATTAAGTCAAATTTAAATGAACCTTAGGATTTGCATCCTACAAAAACGTAGTCGATTTATCAGTAACGCCCGAACGTCCCACATTACAGAGAATAGACATAATTAGTGAGCAAGGGTCGGGCAAGGACATCCTCGACCTGAAGAGTAGATTAAAAAATGGTTGCGCTATCAAAACTGAACAGAAAAAGCACATAGTAACGAATGAGATTGTGTATTGTTTGTCTAAGCCTGACGATCAACATCTCATCAGGCTGTTTTTTCCGTCTCATCGTAGAAAATGTGTGCTGGTTCAATACCATGACAACAGTGGACATATAGCTATAGATATAACATTCCCTCTAAGAAACCGGATGTATTTCTGGATCTGTTTGCTAACAGAAAGTAATGATTTTGTAGGTAATGCATTTTTTTTTAATTTTTTTTTTTATAAGCGTTTCACCCCGAGCAAGGCATGTCACTGCCACTACTGCGCAGGGGGCTACGTAGAGTGGAGAAAGGATGATTAAATATAGGAAATGTCAGAGGGTGGGTGATAGGCGGGTAAGGATACTGAGAATGAGGGTTGGGTAGATGAGAGTGTTCTGAGAATAGTTGGGAGTTAGTGTGATAGGAGGTGTCTATTGACCCTACATTTAAACACCTGGAGATTGTAACTGTCGAAAAAGCAGACTTGTGGAAGGGAGTTCCACAGGCGGGAAGCGCGAGAAAAGAAGCTGTTGGAGTAGAATTTACGGTTACATCTTATTTGTTTAACTGTAAAAGGGTGGGACCTAGTTGCTAATCTAGTATCTCGTGTAAATTCGTGCTTAGGCGGCACCAGTGATCTAAGCTCATCGGAGCAGAAGCCATGAAAGTACTTGTAGAAGAGGCACAGGGAAGCCACATCACGCCGGTGAGAGAGTGGCTGCAGTCGGTCTGCCAAGTTAGTATCAACCACGTTACAGATCCTCCTTTGTATTTTGTCAAGAAGCCCAAGGAGAGCAGCAAGAGCACCCGACCAGATATGGCAGCAATATTCAATACACGGGCGGATGGTAGATTTGTATATGTGCAGAATAGATTCAGGTGGGAAAAATTTCCGGGCCCTGCACAGGGAGCCGACTTTCATAGCAGCAGATTTGGCAATGGATTCAATATAGTCATTCCATTTGAGGTCCGCCGAGAGTGTAAGGCCAAGGAGGCGTAGTATTTTACTCTCTGGGAGGCTAGCCTGTCCCATGCTAATGGGAGGTAGATGCGATTGTCTATGGTGGTTAGTTGATAACAGCTTTGTTTTAGAGGTATTGAAATTTACCAACCATTTCCTACCCCAGGCCACTACGGATTGGAGGTCCCTATTTTCTGCTAGACAAGGAATTTGAATAAGCAGCTCATATGTAGAAGTGCGATTTGCCCTCACCCTTTCACTTCAGAAAGCGTGCTTTGGATATCTCTGGACCTTGCCCAAAGATTTATTCGCGTAACCAATACAGAGAATAGACATAATTAGGGAGCAAAAGGACATTCTAGACCGGGAGAGTAGATTAAAACATGGTTGCGGTATCAAAACAGAACAGAAAAGGTATGTAGTAACGGATGAGATTTTATTAAGCTGTATGTTTTATCTCATCTGAGAAAAAGTGTGCTGGTTCAAAACCCTGATAACAGTGGCAATATGGATGTGAATAAAACATTCCATTCAATAAAACCGAAGTATTTCCGGCTCTGTTTGCTAAGAGAGATTAATGATGTTTTAGATAATTATATTTTTTGCCAGAAAAAGAAATTTGAGGAAGCATCAACCCCATATTATTGCTTTAACCCTCTAGGGCCATTCGTATCATATTTGATACAGTATTTCCCAATAAGGAAACTGTTGCACACTTTCTTCTAGTGAGTGCAGAACCAGGGATCGAACCGCAGACCGTTGGATTTCAATTCAACGCTCTCCCAGCTGGCTTCTTGCTACGCCTCTTCCTCTTCCTACTCCACTTTCCTCCTTCCACCTTTTCACTGCGTCTCTCTGCGTCAGCTTCTCGCCAAGAAATTGACGCCACTGCCTCCCCAGTGAACTTGGTCGGTCAGTTTTATAATCCATTTCTCTACCCATAATCCATTTCCTCAGTCTATAAAAATTCCACTCGAGGGCCTCCTCTCTTTTTTCCTTTAGACTGAGCTGAAGGTGGATTATTAAGACAGCGGTGAGTATTATTATTATTTTCTTTCTTTGGAACAGATTACTGCTTTGCACGCCAGACACAAACGAACTCTTTTTCCAGAGCCGCCGCTAGTCGCCCTTTCATGTTCACACTCCCCCCTGGTCTCAAGACCACACATGTGGCAAGGCGGACGTGGCCGCTTGTTGCGGGCACTCCTACGAAGGGGGATTGTCTGGATTTCTTCATCTGAGCTCTCAGAAGTGGCATCGGAATTATCGGCAACAGCGTCGGGGTTCGCAGTCGGACCATCAGACTCGCGGGGCGTAGGTCGAATCCACAGTTCGTCATTGGATGATTCACCACTGCCGCTACTTGTCAACGAATTCGTATTCAGGGCGGGCCGAATGTCCCTCACATGGCGTGGAGTACCATCAACCAGCACGGCCTGCTCACTGACGAGGCCGGTGATTCGTCCCCTTCGAAAACTGGTGGTGCACCGGTTATTGGGAGGCTTCACCCAGACGGTGTCCCCTAATTCATACGGCCCTCTTGTTCCCCGCCGATCAGGCAGACGCGCGTCAATGCCCTTGATGCGCACTCGGTAGCGATGGATCGCATTGGCGGGTGCGCTCACAGCAGTCACAGCATCCCTCGGTGTTGCATTATATCTATAGACCGCTTCTGCAATAGTGCACGCCTTCCTGGCCGCGGTCCTCTTCACGCTTCGGTGGCACCGCTCTGCTATGCCGTTGCCACTCGGCACATATGCACATCGGTATCTGAGCCTGATCCCCCACTCGTCTACAAAACGCCTAAATTCCACGCTGCAGAAGGCAGTATCGTTGTCCGTGAGGATCTCTTCAGGCGGCCCCCTTTCGTAAAATATGGATTCCAATTCACGGATGACACTGGAGGAGTCCTGGCGTGCCAATGGGCGCCAGATCGCAAACCTCGTCGGTCCGCAATCTATCAGTGTGAGGAAGTGCTGGCTGCCATAATGGGTTATGTCCATACCCAGTCGGCTCCAAGTCATGTCTGTTCCCAGCCGACCCCTCCGCCATCTCGCTGGGGCGGGGTCGATTGACTGGCATGTTTGGCATTCCTTGACCACCGCTCTCACTGCACTTTTTGACACTGACGGATTGGTCAATTGTACAAAATAGCATGTCCGTCTCACTCCGGGGTGCCCACTGATGTGGTGTATTTCCCTGATTTTGTCTGCCGCCTCCACAGAGGCAGCACATAGTAACGGTACTGGCCCAGCTTCTTTCTTCACGGCATCAATCCATCTCTGAGGCACCCGAGTGAGCCTATCAGCGAGGTTGCAGTTTGAGGTGACAAGTACCACATCCACAGACAGATTGTACTCTGTTACTAGCTTTCTTATGGTCTCCAACCTCCGTCTGATCAGCATCTCGCTGGCCGCCTTGGTGCGCACCCTGGCCTTACCTGTCAGTGTGTTTGATATCCAGTGGTACACGCACAGCTAATCTGTGTGTATGTGTAATTTCTTGACTTTCCACTGGAGTGCCAGGTTAATGCCTTTCGTCACCGCATCGAGCTCTGCCAGGTTGATGTGAGCAGCGTCATTCGTCGGTCGCAGCCAGCAGGCGTCCTCAATCGCAGCTCCGTTCTCCTCAAGCAGCACACCAATCGCCACAGAGCTCGCATCCACCCACACGCTCAATTCGTCTCCCTGCACACACCAGTCTCCCTTTGCGGGGTCATCCTGCTTTACCCTTGCGATGGTCTCCTTCACCATGCGAACCAACAGATCGTCCGTCGTTTCATCATCCCAGTCTTTGGTGACTGCGCTTGCCCTCCTTTTTATGGTGCCTGTTGCTACACGAGTCCATCCACACACTGGTAGGTGCCCCACAAGTTTTCCACACAGGGAGAAGACCACTCGTCTTGTGAAGACTTCGGGTACTTCAGGAATTGCAGTTCCGCGCCCCCACTTCAAGGTCCCCCGCTCCTTTCGAACTTTCAGGCCCAAGACACGGGCGCCATCCTCCAAATGTTCCGGGTCCTTGCAAATCAGGCCAAACTCGGCCAGTTTGGTCCTTACGCGTGATGATGATACAATGTCTTCGTTCACGTATATGTCATCAAGGTACGTCGATGTCCCCTCTTTCATTGTTTCTTGCTGTGACAACACAGCGTTGACTATGGTCTTCATTATTTGGGGTGCCACGTTCAGCCCGAAGCCCAGTCTGGTAAGGCAGTACCTTCTGCCGGCAAACACCACCGTCTGAAACGGCCACATCGTTTCGCTGACCCGGACCTGCAGATACGCTTTTCTTAGATCCAGCAGGGACACATTGGAACCCTGCTGGCGCCATTCTCGTAGCTTGCTGGCGCAAACATCAGCATCTGCCGTAAATGCATCAACATGCGCATTTAGTTCGCGGTAGTCCATCACTGGCCTCACTTTTGCTTTGTTGTGCTGAGTAACCGCCATCAGCGGGATCAAACCTTTGGGAGGTCCAATTTTCTCATAGGGGTAAGGAATTAACCAGCCATCCTTGATCCATTCACGAAGCTCCTCTTCGTATGCAGGCCTTATTTGGTCGGGCACATGGTACTCGGCTACTTCGTTCCGCAATTTTGCTGGCTCCTGATTTCCCGACCACTTCCATGAGGCGGTCCAAGCCTTCTGGTGCTGGTCAAATTCGACACTAAAGTCTGGCTGGTCGATCCTCAGCGCTGCGCACACTGGGGTCCTCTCTTGAAACTGCACTTCCCCCGTCTGCGTTATGTGAACACCACCTAGGGCTCTGATGGCATCATAGCCTAGAAGCAGGTCAAAGTTCAGTGGTTTTTTGAGCGCTACTAGCGCCTCGACGTTGGCCGAGTTTCCTGTTCTTGTACGGATGTTTATCGCACCCACCCCACAACATGTCCGCGATTCTCCACTGATGGTGGTTACCCTGACACCCTTCTCCTTCCAAGTGTGGCAGAGGTCTACGAACACTATGGTGCGGGAGCACCCGGAGTCGAGGAGTGCTGAGCACAATGTCTCGTTGACATAGACCTGAATGATCGGAAGCGCCTCTAATGTCTGCTTTGGGGAAAGGTCGACGCCGGCACCTTGTCCCCGGCCCCGTTTCCCGCACAATCCCGGGCCATATGTCCGGTTTCATTACACCGGTAGCAGCGAACAGCTGTCGGTCGCCGTCTGCAGTTCCTTGCAATGTGGCCCTGGCCATCGCACCTATAACACACGACCCCACCACGCGGGCTAAGGCCCTGAGACGGTTTATCATCACTCGGTGTGGATTGTGCAGCGGCGATTATCGGATCTCTCAGCTCGGAATTATCCTTCATCACGGTTCTGGCTCGGTCCACCAGGTCATTAAGGGGCAACGAGGTTATGTTTGAGCTCGCCCGCAGGAGCTGTTTTGCTCCGGTTGGGAGCCCCGCCAGAAATTTATATGCCAAGGCCCGCTCGGGCAGCCCACCGAACAACACCGTCAACTTCGTCAGCTCGGCCAAATATACGTCCACAGTTTCGCCAGGATGTAATTGTCTTGCCTCAAATTGCTCCCAGGCAGTGGCGGGGTCGATAGCAAACGCTTTGTATAGGGCTGCCTTGATCCTCTCATAATTCTGTTTTTCCTCAGCACTGAGCTGTTGATACACAGCGAAAGCCCCACCGGACAAACGCAGAGGAATCACATGTTCAATGTTTTTGACACCAGACAAGAGACAATGCAGTTCCACTTTTTCCACCCAGTCAAGTACTGGGGTCGAGCCACTGAACTCTGGAATCAATTTCAGGTCGAACCTGTCCCCCATTACGCCGAAATAGCTTGTTGCACACTTTCTTCTAGTGAGTGCAGAACCAGGGATCGAACCGCAGACCGTTGGATTTCAATTCAACGCTCTCCCAGCTGGCTTCTTGCTACGCCTCTTCCTCTTCCTACTCCACTTTCCTCCTTCCACCTTTTCACTGCGTCTCTCTGCGTCAGCTTCTCGCCAAGAAATTGACGCCACTGCCTCCCCAGTGAACTTGGTCGGTCAGTTTTATAATCCATTTCTCTACCCATAATCCATTTCCTCAGTCTATAAAAATTCCACTCGAGGGCCGCCTCTCTTTTTTCCTTTAGACTGAGCTGAAGGTGGATTATTAAGACAGCGGTGAGTATTATTATTATTTTCTTTCTTTGGAACAGATTACTGCTTTGCACGCCAGACACAAACGAACTCTTTTTCCAGAGCCGCCGCTAGTCGCCCTTTCATGTTCACAGAAACATTTGGTATTTCCCTCTATAAGGAAACATTTGGTATTCATTGACTGAGCAGTCAGTACTGCTTTCATTTGAAATTTATAAAATATTTCTCTTAAAAAAATTTTCAGGAAAATATTTCTTTCAAGGCTTGTTTTCATACTGTATCAAATATGATACGAATGGCCCTAGAGGGTTAAATATCTTTCAACATTACCCAAATACTCATTTGGGTAACCAATACATAGTTACATTTATAGATAGGTTCAGTGGTTGGCCTGAGGCTTTTTCTGTTCCTTAAAAAGAAGGCAGAAACAGTAATACATATTTTATTGTATAAAATTTTTCCCTGATGTTGGGCACCACTTTAGCTTTTAACTAATAATAGTCCAGAGAATATCAACAAAATCATGACATTAAAAGACCCCATTGTTCTTCATATGTTCGATCCATGGAATCCTTATCATCCTTCTGTAGAACCAAATTTCTGTTCTTTGAGTTTCTCTTTCTCTTTTGCTGCCATATGAGAAGGTAGATATAACATAACTGTTCAATACTGCTTTTTTGTCTCCAACAAAGTTTCCCTGTCTGTCAATCCACAACTTAGTTTTTGGAATGCGTCCTTGGTGATCCCATTACACCTTCGGATCTGAGTAATTATTGTTCTTTTATTTGCGAGATATAATATTGGTAAATTTAATTCATTTCATTTTAAACATGATATAAAATATTTTTCTAAGTTACATAGAAACTCTTCCTTTCTGTCTGTGTTTATATGTGTGTGCATGAAAATTGTTATGAAATAACTCTACACAAAAGATTTCGTGGAAAAACAAAGACAATGGCTTTAAAGTTTTCTATTTCACTTTAGAATTAATGGTACTGCAAGCATGGATGGGATTACGTTTGTATGTTGAAAAACCGGTTCTCGTCCAATCACCAAAGCTGAACAACGTTGGTCAGTAACGAGATGGCCGAGCGCTTAGGAATACCACTTTTGATAAACTTCAAAATGATGTGCAGTATAATGAATAATTGATTGAAATCAGAAGTCAGAGCGCCGGGTTCGAATTCCAGTGAGGTTCGTTACATTCACTTACACGCAAGTAGTCTTGAAGGAACATCAATCGAAAACAGACATAATCGCCAGTCCTGTCACATCCAACCCTAACTACACAAACTGAGCCAGTCCGGCGGTAGCCTAATGCACCTTTCCTCCATTTTAATCTTTGGAAGGTCTACGTCTAGCAAAAGATTTTCACATTCTGATAAATGAAAAGCACAGTCAGTCAGTTAAGCGCCATATTTAATACACGCTTGAGTGATCATGTCTCGAAAGACTGATTAGGCAGATTTTCCCGCAGTAGGTTTCTTTAGAGGGATTGTCAGTCAAAGCTATAGAACCCGATCCGTCTTGCTTGAGAAAGAAGAGACAAATGAATACCTTTCCCAAGTGTATTTGTGCGTAAGTGAATGCAACTAATTGAACTGGAATTCGAACACGGCTCTCCTATTTCTTGTTCCGAGCCGATATCCACTGCATAAGCACTATGAGAAACGCATCTATTTTAAATCAATTATATTAGTTTTTAAGCAAAACCGCAAATTTTCACCGTGTTGTGACGCATTATATGACTATATTTAAGTCGATTTAACTATTTCTTTTTCAAAGGAAAACCATATTAACCTCCAGTACTCTATAGCCCTTGCGAAATCTCCAGTTCCTTTGAATATTTTGCAATGCGCCATAATAATTTAATTACATTACATATTCATTCACGTTTTGCTACTAATGAATTACTGCAAAAATACTCATTAATTATTTACTAATCTCGTATCATGATGTAGGAGCCATTTTTATATCAGGGATATAAAAATTAAATACATATTACTTTTTCAGAATTCACTGATTTGAAACCATATAATGAAATGAAACTAAGTACTAATTTGATAAAATAAATCAATAATTTTTTGATTCTGGCAAATGTGGCTTGCGAAAGGCCTGATAAATGCTAATCTGAAAAAATACCTCTCCCCCCATCGCTTAAAATTAAAAAGAAATTACGAGCTGATCAGTCCATTTTTTCTCACAAGCTGACCAGTGTCGCGAGAGTCTTAGGTAGAAAGATGGCAGTGATCGACTTTTTCAAATATGGCCTGACTGCCTACCTTGAAGAGATGTAGGAAGCTTAATCATGTTCATTAAATTAACCTTAAGCCAAACCTAACTGAGCTCCTCACAATTTAAACTTATCAGAAGGTTGAAACGATATAACTGTGTCGTTTATTTAAATAAATGAATATATATTTATCGAACAGCATCACATCAAACTGTATATACGAAATTATTAACTGTGAAAATTTTCGAAGAGAAAGTGAAGTAAGGAGTTTAAAAAAAGTTTGGTTGTTTTAAGCAAATTGCATGGTCATCAGCAAAAGATACAACCCCAAATGCCAAATACAGGTGGGGGATAACAGAATCAAACAAGTCCAAGAATTTAAGTACCTAGGAAGTGTTCTAACAGGAGATGGAAAGTGCGACACGGAGATCCGAAGGCGAATTGGTATGGCAAAGGACGCGTTCCAGAAGATGAGCAAAATACTAACACACAGGAAAATCTCAATAGAAACGAAGAAAAGAGTTCTTCAATACGGCTGTGAATGCTGGACAATATCATCGAAAATGAGGACAAAACTGGAAGCGGCTGAAATGTGGTTCTACAGAAGGATGCTACGGATATCGTGGACTGAGCATACAAGCAACGACGAGGTGTTAGAAAGAATGGCAACAAAAAGGAAATTGATGCTGAGCATCAGGAAGAGACAACTGAAGTTCCTGGGACATGCAATGAGGAAGGAGAGCCTGGAGAACCTGATACTGACTGGACAGATAGAAGGAAGGAGAGACAGAGGAAGGTAGCGGATAACATATTTGCAGGGTCTGATCAGGTGGATGACGGAACGGGGGTTGCCAGTAGTAACAGGAGCAAACATACTAAGGGCCACAAGGGATAGGGAGACGTGGAGATCCATGATCGCCTACGTCCTGAAGGGACAGGGCACATAGAAGAAGAAGAAGAAGAAGAAGAAGATTTATACAGAAATTAAACAGTTTGTGTGGCTGAGAAATTGGTGGTAAAAGTTCTTTCAGTTTTCAGTTTAGTCCAGAATAGTTGCCTTTCTTTGACTGCATTCGTAGCTGATGCTAAAAAAACACCGGGCACAAAGAAAATTGCTCCGATTTATTAGTTGACAATGTGATGACATCATCAGTGTCATCTGTTTCCAGAAACTATGATTTTTTCGGACTTTCTCGGTTATTCCAATGGAAATTGGGCACAGAACGTGAACGAAAGCAGGAAATCGGGTTCGAACTTTCTGCGTATAACCAGTATTTTCTCCCAAAATTAATAAATAAACAAACAGATTTTTACTGCGTTCATTCGGATGTTTTCTTCGTTTTTCTTTGTTTGTTTGTTTGTTTGTTTGTTTGTTTCTTTCTTTCTTTCTTTCTTTCTTTCTTTCTTTCTTTCCTTGTGAATTGTTTAGTTTGATTTCTGACGAAGACATTTTTTCTTGCCCTGATTTTCACTATGATTGCACAGATCGGCCCGGACCCGCGCCCGGTGTGCCCGGTGTGCCCGGTGTGCCCGGTAGTCAGATACGGCTATGACTGTATTTATGAAATATACTTGAGTGAGTTTTGTAATATTGTCTTGCTTGATGAGTGGATATCAAGATGTATATGCTGAGAGAAGTTGTAGAAATAGTTTTACTTTAGCCAAATTGGTGTTCATAAAATATTAACTTGAGGCTAAAATGTTGATTTTCATAAGGTTCGGGTGACGAGTTTGTTCCTTTCGTTCATTGTGTTGACGGCTATGGTATTTACCCATCTTCCCAGGTAAGGCGAGATGTAACACAAGTGGGTTTTCCCGGCCATATAGCCAGGACAAAAATATCTGTCTATATTTCCCCAGTCGTGATTCTACCCTTCGGCGGAACCACGACTGGGTTGGTGCTCTTTGCCTTCGGGCAGAGAGCGCTCTCCACCCGAAGGCAGAGGGCTGACAGTGTCATAGTAGCAGAGGCAAATGCCGACTGCGACTATTGCGTTGACGGCCATTAGGTGAAAAGGAAAGAGTCCGTGTATAAATAGCCAACTCCGATCACGTGGTCAGCTCCTAACGTAAAATCAATTTAGGGCGGAAAGAAATATGATACAGGTAATTGAAATTTCAGTGTGTTATTTTCTGTAAATCGCGCTCTTTTCATTGGTTATTAAATATTTTCACACTGGCTCGCGAAACTTGCCTTGATCTGTTTCATCAGCACGAATCCAATTCTTTTTCCTATTGGTTAAAATGGATTTTTGCACTGGCTAGTTTGCTCTCAGTATATCCCGTGAGTATCAGTCTTCCTTAGTCCTCCTTCTTCATTACGTGCCCTAGAAATTTCAACTTTAAACCTCACCGTTGTCCACATTTTCGGCCCATCCTTCTGCAGAACCATATTTATGTTGCTTCATCTTTGAGAGGATTGTCCGGCACTAACTCTCATACAGGAGAACAGATAAATTGCCAAGCAAATTAAAAGATGGTATCAATCAACTAATGAAGTGGGAACTAAAATAAGAGACGAAATGCCGAGGCTGTATTGAAGTATAGTCTGTTGAATGAGTAATCATGCTCTACGTTTGGAGTAGAACGGAAAAATCTATAATGAAGGTGGGACTGGTAGGGTTCGTTAAAAAGAAAATAAAAGCCTCCCCATTGTAGAGGCGGTTAGGAGACAGATGTGGTAGCGAATATATCTGTAGAGTTAATTAATGTTTGTTAGAAGAAATGTATTTGGTTGGAAATAAAGTGGAAATAGCGCGATGGATGCTAGAGGGCAGACAGATGGTTCCTCAAGAGGATTGGGATCCGTCAGATGACGAATACCATTATTCAATACCGTTTCGCACCTTCTCCTAATGTGTTCTTTGTCATTAATTTCGGTAAAAAATTCTTTGATCTAGACCTTCGTTTATCATAGTTGTCTATTTCTCCCACTATCTCTCCTTTCAGAATTATTTCTTTCTCTCTCTTCCTTTTTGGGAATTCTCTCCCTCCCCCTCTCGCCCATTTTAAAATTTCAACTCTCTCCCATTTCAGAATTTTCTCACTCTCACCCATTTCAGACTTCTCTCCCTCACTTGCACATTTCAAACTTCTCTATCCCTTTCACCCATTTCAGACCACACTCTCTCTTCCATTTCAGACCACTCTCTGTCTCTTTCCATCTATCTCTCTTCAGACTTGTCTTCAGATTAGACTCCCTATAAGTATCTTAGATTTTTTATATATCTTTTTGTATAGATTTTAATCTATTTACATATATATATATATATATATATATATATATATATATATATATATTATTACTACTATTATTATTAGTTAATTACTTAATTTTTGGTTGGAATAAAACTAGACCAATACACAGTTGTTATTATGCGACCAATATTTCTAACATGTGGTGTCTTCAGGCGACACAAATCGGAAAATGGCCTGAAAGCAACACATGATAGAAGCCTTGATCGTGTAATAACTCCTTTACAAATGAAGAATATATATATATATATATATATATATATATATATATATATAGCCTTTGAGATTTGAAAAAGCAATCACTATACCGGCGGTCTACAGCGAGGGAAAATTTACTTGCACCAAAATCATTTTGTTATATATCGACAAACAACAAACACGCATATATATAAAAATATAAAGTTATATTTTTATTAATGACGATGAACCGTGTAGAATAGGCAACAGAGAATTGAGAGAGCGCGCTTCTAATGGGTTGACGGGAGTGTAGTATTATCTGTTGTGTCTCTCTTCACCGGCCGATCTCTGTTGCTCCTCTACTGGCGAATCCGTGTGCCGAGGTCTTTATATAATCTTCCAGAACCGGGACTTTTTCTTCCGGTTTTGCCTCGCCCACGCACGCCCACGTAATTCTCAGAGACACCTGTTCTGTTTACCTCTGTAGTTATTTCCGCTGCTGCCGGAAATAAGGTCAAACGACATCCGTTCCTTTCAACGACCGGAAACACCCTCGCCTGCATCAGCCTTCCTCGGGTGGGGCCAGATTGTTATATTACAATTTTACTCGACCGACTCTATTTTCTTAATAGTCGCCTTGCGTAAACATAGCGTAAATCGCTAACAGAAAACAGAAAATGAAATTTAATTAAAATTTCGAACGTGTTAGAACGGATTTAAATTTAAAAAAAAATAACAAAATTTCATCGTTCTTCTTAATAACAGCATAAACATTTTGACGATAAAACTCTATTTTTATTAAATTTAAACCCTTTTAACATCATGACAAGTTTTTTCTTTTTTTTTTTGCAATTGAATGCAGGTACCTAAATTCGTAGTTTCTTTCTTCTGCTTGACTACGAGCTCCATCTCATAGACGATAAAAAGTAACAAATCTGATTTTCTCAACGATTTTCTATAAAAAAACTTACTGACTTGTATAATTTGTTTTTAGGTGCCTGGTTGAAAGAAGTATAAGTACGTTTTTCTTTCTTTCAAACGTTTGTTCTTTACTTTTCGTAAGCGGAGATGAAATGTAGATGTTGAGTCAAGGATAATATTTTTCCAAACGAGTTTCTAAAAATCTGTGAGCGTCTTTAATCTGGGTGACAGAGACATTTTTGGCGTTAATTAAACGAATATTTACACTGACTGGGACGATAAAAGCGAGACAGGAGCTTGTCAATCTAAATTCCATTTGTTATATCTTGCTTTGATGATTGTCGGATGTCACTGCTTTTTGTTTATCCACACATTTTGACGTAAATCAGGCGCCATGCATAAGACCAAAGAGTTCAATAATGTCATTATAGGTCATTCTAAGTAACTTCCGAATCTTATATGGCATACTTTTATGTTGTAAAAGGAATCAGATTTCCTTTTCCTATATTTGAAAGGACACGTTTCATTGCGAGAGTTTTAATCAACCGGGGGCGAGTAAAGCAATAAACATGAATCGCCCAATTAAGTTTTTAATCAACTGAGTCGATCGGACGAAATCTCAAAGCCAATCTATCTATCTATCTATCTATCTATCTATCTATCTATCTATCTAGTCATCCGCAGACAGATCTGTTTCGCTGTATCACAGCTCATCAGTACGGTTAGACAGCCGATTGCTTTTTAAACCAGGATTGAAACCCGACCGAATTGGCCTCAGTCAGCGATTCTACCTCTGAGCTATAGGCGCTCGGTAGAGGGAGGCAGATTTTTTAGCTTATCATGTATCATACGTTAATAGCCAGAGTGCTCTAATTCATTACTGAATGAGCGATGCGTAGATGCTAGATTACCGTCTGTTTTTTCAAAGTTTACCATTTCTCCAGAGTGCTCAATCAGGGTGTGAGAGCGGGAATAGTCATCCGCAGACAGATTTGTTTCGCTGTATCACAGCTCACCAGTACAGTTGCTTTTTAATCCAGGATTGAAACCCGACCGAATTGGCATAAGTCGGCGATTCTAACTCTGAGCAATGATGAGGCACCCAGTGAGAAACAAATTACATAAGTACGAATTTGATAGACTAACATGTTCACTGTATCAATTAATATTTGCTTTAAAATAATAAAAGAAAACGTACGAGAGTATATAATACACCCATTATATAGCATATAATAACACACTCACTATAATATAGAGTATATAATACACACTCACTATAATAGTCATTGTTCGCAAGAATCTAGTGCCGAATGCTATTCCAATGCAAGATGCGTTATTTCTCTCTCTTTATGTATCTATGCATTCATCTATCTAGTTTTTACTTCTTTTATTTTCTACATGTCAATATATTTTTGTTGCTAACGACAACGTTACTTTGTTATACAATTCCGAACACTTTTCATTAGTCTAACTAAGATCGGTACTTGTATCGTTGTGTGCGTTGAAGTACAAAGGAATGAGAAATTGGAGAGTCGAGTTCGAATTACGGTTGAAGTCCTTGCATTCACTTACATACAAATACTCTTGGGAAAGGTATTAATCAATCTCTTCTCCCTTCAGCTATGGATTAAATAGCAAGACAGATTGGGTTCTATAAACTTGGTTGGAAACCGGTCTATTGCAGAAAGAAATGGTAATCTACTGCTGGAAAATCTTATACCTAGTCAGTCTTGGATCTTAAAAACATGATTGCACAATGCTGTATCAGCGATGAAAGATTTTGATAAAGTACAATACAAATCTCTATTTTAGCTTGTAGAAAAACTAAATCTGTTTGGGAAGAATTTTAAATTACTTTTTTAATCGTTTACATCAAAAGTAAGGCAGGACTACCCCTAGAGCACGACTATTTATACATGCACTTTTTCCTTTTCACTTAATCGCCGTCAACACAGTGAAAGAAAGAAAACAAGGTAAAGCAGATGTCGAAGAAAGGATAAGAGATGGATGGGAATCAAAGAGATAGAAGATAGCAATTGACATTGCATTTAAACTTTTGGATACGGTAACCACCAGGATGTGTGTTGTGGTGCATTAGATATCGGCTTGGAACGAGAAATCGGGGAGCCGAGTTCGAATTCCAGCTGAATTCATTGCATTCACTTACGCGCAAGTACCCTTGGGAAAGATATTAATCCGACTATTCCTTCCAGTTATGGGTTAAATAAAAGGATAGATTCGGTTCTACAGCCTTGGTCGGCAACCTGTCTACCGCAGAAAGCAATGGAAACCTACTGCGGGATAATCTTCTGCCCAGTCAGTCATGTCTCTTTCGAGACATGATCGTCTAAGCGTGTATCACGTATTTGCGCGTAATTGTTGCTAATATTTTTCCTTCAAAAATCGATATTTTTCTACAAAATTCTATTTTTATGCATATATTCCTATAAAAGTCTATTTTTAAATTTTCGTAATGTTTTGACTGCAGTTTGAGGGTTAACTATTTGCCCATGGCTGGAACACTAACAGGTGCTACCACTCCGGGTCTGGGTGGACCTGGGAACTACAGCAATTAAGAGGTGGTTCCATGCTTCTCAAAACCTCCCAATAAGAGAACTTGCTTCCGGATGCAGTTTACCGTCATACCCAGGATTATAAAAGATATGACCCAAGATCTTATAATGGTAACGTGTTACCTCCATACGGATAGAAAATGAATTAATACACAAATAGAAAATTGGTGAAAGAAACGGATTGGTCTTTTCATTGGACTTATTAAAAAAATATCTATCCTAATGGAGCTGGGTGCTCTATTAGGATTTGTTATCAGTGAACACAATTTTAACGGTATAAAATACGCAGCTAATCTTTTTTTGATGACAGGCAAAAAAAGAAAACGACGGTAGCCCCTAGACAATGCAGCGGGAAGAAAGAGCAAAAAAAGAAAAAAAAAGAAAAAAAAGAGCAAAAACGGGAAGAAAGAGCAAAAAAAGAAAAAAAAGAAAAAAAAGAGCAAAAACGGGAAGAAAGAGCAAAAAAAAGAAAAAAAAGAAAAAAAAGAGCAAAAACGGGAAGAAAGAGCAAAAAAAGAAAAAAAGAGCAAAAACGGGAAGAAAGAGCAAAAAAAAGAAAAAAACGAAAAAAAAGAGCAAAAACGGGAAGAAAGAGCAAAAAAAAGAAAAAAAATGAGTGAATGTCAGCATGAGACATTGAGCGAAGAAGATAAAAATTAAACAAATGCAGAATTTGAAAATGTTGCGATTTTTCTTTTTAGAAAATAACGAACAATGCGACATTGAAATCCGAAGTCAAATTTAGTCAGTTAAGTGATGCACGCTTGGGCGATCATGTCCCCTTCGTGACATGACTGACTGGGCAGAATATTATCCCGCAGTAGGTTGCCATTATTTTATTCGGTAGACTTGTTGCCGACTAAGGCTGTAGAACCCAATCTGTTCTGTTATATAACCCATAACTGGAGGGAAGAGATGAATTATTTCCTTACCTAAGGGTATTTAGGCGTAAGCGAATGTGCCAAATTCTACTCCATCAGCTTCTTTTCTCGTACTTCCCACCTGTGGAATTCCTTTCCATTTACTTGCTTTCCCGACAGCTATAATATCCAAGAATTTAAATGTAAAGTCAATAATCATCTCCTATCTCACTAACCTATGGCACATCTAAGATGCGCTTATAAATTACTATTAAATGGAAACTCTTCTCTATGTATCATAAAAATATCTATGAGCCTTAAGGTCAAAAATTATAATAAAACCACTATGCACACCATCATCATTATCAACAATAATAATTCAACTGGAATTCGAACTCGGCTCCCGTATTTCTCGTTCCGAGCCGATATCCACTGCACCACAACGTGGAAAATATGTAAGTCAAGCTTTAGTCACGCATGAAAAGAAATCGACTATTGAAATGCTGCACACTTTTGTTCTAACTCAATATCTATGTTCATATATATATATATATATATATATATATATATATATATGTATGTATATATATATATATATATATATTGTTTTGTCTTCGTCTTTATCTCTTCCGCATACTTGCTTTCCTGACAGATACAATCTCCAAGAATTTAAATGTAAAGTCAATAGTCATCTCCTGACACACTAAATTACATCCTCTATCTCATGCTTTTCTACATCTAACCCACTCTCATCAGTACTCTCTTCCCTCTTCTACTCTCTTCCTGACACCCCCTGCAACTTCTCACTCCTCATAACATTCCTCCTCGTTCACCCCATTCTCATCAGTAATCTCTTCCTTCTCCTACTCTCTTGTTGTCACCCATTGCAACTTGTCACTCTTCATAACATTCCTCCTATGTAACCCCCTGCACAACAGTGGCAGTAAAATGCCTTGCTTGGGGTGACTCAATTTAAAAAAGAAAAAATCATCAATCACACTGGTCATATCTTTGTGTTAGCCGTTCCTATTTATCTGAGTTACCGTATCTCATTATTATACTTTCCCATCATGACACATGTAGATATTAGTAGCACGGAAGAAGAGTGAACTATCCTACATACATTTTGCCTTGTTACAATTAGTAATTGAAAATACATCTGGTAAAATAGCATCTGGCATGAAAGTACGAACGGATCAAAAGTGTTTCACTGAATTTCGAAATGAAAATAAATAAATAAAACTGAAACTTATTCAGATTTAACGTTGATTAATGGGGATGTCTGTTGTGGTGCAGTGGGTATCGTCTCGGAACGAGAAATCGGAAAACCGAGTTCGAATTCCACTTGAATTCGTTGCATTCCCATATGCGCAAATACCCTTGAGAAAGGTATGAATCTCACGATTCTCCCTCTATCGATGGGTCAAATAGAAGGATAGATTGGTTTCTATAGTCTTGGTTAGAAGCCAGTCTACCGCAGAAGTAATGGTAAACTAATGCAGGAATATTTTCCGCCCAGTCAGTCATGTCTCGAAAGAGACATGATCGTCGAAGAGTGTTTCACGTATGGCACCTAACTGACTGAATGGAATTTTGCGGAAATCAAACAGAATGTAAGCGCAGTTAGAAGGGTGTCTATCGTTTCAGCCCTGCCAGCAGCAATGTGCACTGTAAATAGATTGCCTCTGCCAGTACAGATTTCTACGAGCATTGCATGCAGGTACTTGATCGACGTTGTCAAAAATGCAGAACTTAGTGATCCCATGTGGAAAACTAGTCTTTTGTACTTAATAATTTTCTCAATTTAAATTGTTTTATTTTTATTTTTTTTAGTTGTTTCACCCCAAATGAGGTGCTACAAGAAGACAGGGGTAAGAGAGAGTTAAAGTGGAACAAACGAGAAGAGGGCGGATGGGGCTCTAGAAGACAGAAGAGGGCGATTGACATTGCAGTTAAATGTTTGAAGATTGTTGTGATCAGGGAAGCAAGAAATCGAGAGGGAGTTCGACTGTTGGGAAGTGAGAGAAAAGAAACTGTTCGAGTAAAGTGACGGCTGCATCAAGCTAGTTTAACAATAAAAGAATGAAACCTAGTTGCCAATCTAGTATCACGCTTAAATTCATATAATCTAAAAAAATCTCATCAGAATTGTTGCCATAAAAATATTTGCAGGAAAGACAGTAGGAAGCTGCGTCACGTCGTTGAGAAAGTGACTGAAGTCTAGATGCCTGGCCAGAATCTTATTTCATTACAAACCCTTGTTTGGATTTTGTCAAGAACCTTGAGATGTATAGCAGGAGCACCAGCTAGATGTGGTGCCAGAATTCAATACACGGACGAATGGTAGATTTATAAATGTGCAACATAGAATCTGACTAGAATTTTTAACAACACAGTGAGTCAAATTTAGACGTAGCAGTTAATCCAGTATAGTCGCCTCACTTAATGTCAGTGGAAAACATGAGGCCAAGGCGTAGAATGTTGCACTCCAAGAGTTGAGTACCGGCCAGGGACTGATAGCAAGTAGAAAAGTTCAATGCTTGGATAAAAAAAAGTATTTTTTTAAGCATAAATATTTAAAAGTCATTGAAATTGGTACTCATGACGAACTTGATGGGAATTGGTAACTACAACACACTCGACTGAAATTAGTAAGTATAAAGTACTCAACTGAAATTGGTAATTATGAAGAATTCGACTGGAAGTGGTACATATAACAAACTCTCATGGGATTTGTAATTATAAAGAACTCGACTGGAATTGGTAAGTATAACAAACTCGACTGGAATTGGTAATTATAACGAACTCGACTGGAATTGGTAATTATAACGAACGCGACTTTGAATTTGTAAGTATTTGTAAAGATAACGAGTTTGACTGGGATTAGTAAGTATAATGAATTCAACTAGAATTAGGAAGTATAACGAACTCAATGAAATTGGTAATTATAACGAACTCGACTGGAATTAGTAATTATAACGAACTCGACTGGAATTGGTAATTATAACGAACGCGACTTTGAATTTGTAAGTATTTGTAAAGATAACGAGTTTGACTGGGATTAGTAAGTATAATGAATTCAACTAGAATTAGGAAGTATAACGAACTCAATGAAATTGGTAATTATAACGAACTCGACTGGAATTAGTAATTATAACGAACTCGACTGGAATTGGTAATTATAACGAACGCGACTTTGAATTTGTAAGTATTTGTAAAGATAACGAGTTTGACTGGGATTAGTAAGTATAATGAATTCAACTAGAATTAGGAAGTATAACGAACTCAATGAAATTGGTAATTATAACGAACTCGACTGGAATTAGTAATTATAACGAACTCGACTGGAATAGGTAAGTATAATGAACTTGAGTAAAATTACAAATTACAACGAACTAAACTGGAATTGGTAAGTATAACGAACTCGAATGGAAGTAGTAATTATAACGAACTCGACTAGAACTGGGAATTATAATGAACTCTACTCGAATTGGTAAGTATAACGAATTCGAGTGGAATTGGTAATTATAACGAAACGGACTGAAATTGTAAGTATAATAAACTCGACTGAAATTGTAAGTATAACGACTTGAACTGAAATTGGTAAGTATAACGAATTCGACTAGAATTAGTAAGCCTAACAAACTCGATTGAAATTGGTAATTATAACGAACTCGACATGAATTAGTAATTTTAACTGACTCGACTAGAATTGGTAATTATAACGAACTCGACTATCATTGGTAATTATAACGAATTCGACTAGCATTGGTAATTGTAACGAATTCGACTAGTATTGGTAATTATAAGGAACTAAACTGGAAGTGGTAAGTATAACGAACTCGACTGGAATTGGAAATTGTAAAGAACTCGACTGTAATTGGTAAATATAACGAACTCGATTGGAATTGGTAATTATAACAAAATGGACTGGGATTGTAAGTATAACGAACTCGACACAAATTGTAAGTATAATGAACTCGACTCGAATAGGTAAGTATAACTAATTCGAGTGGAATTAGTAATTATAACGAATTCCGACTTTCAATTCCGTACAGTTATCTATTAATCCACCGTAAAATCCAAGCCTACAACACTTGGTATTCCTACGCGGCTACCCATCTAGTTACTGATCAGGCTCGACGTTGCTTAGCTTCGGTGATCGTAAAATAACCGGTCTTTCAAACTGATGTCAGACACACCTATCTCAACCACAAAGTCTGTCACTCTTTATATTCTGTATTACAATCAGTAATACAGTTATTTTAATAGATTTATGATGTTTTATCTGCAACATTATATTATACACTTGTCGTTTGCACATTTATTTACAGAATTTGAACAGATTTATAACTCATACCTTATGCAACGAACTTATACCATGTTTTTCAAATATTATAACCTGGACTCGGTGCATAATTTTCATGTGCATTCACAATTAATCAAATGCACATAATTTGCCTACATATTTTATATAATATAGACTAGACGAATAATTTAACGACTTATCAATACTTGGCTTATTTTGCTTCGACCATTTTTTATAATCATTTCACCCCAATCAAGGCATAAATGCAACTGGTGCGCAAGAATTTACATTGAGAGAATAAAATAGGTACAGGCGATGTCGACGAAAAGATAAGAGATGGATAGAAACCATATAGGTAAAAAATGGTAGGTGACGTTGCATTTAAACTTCTAGAAATTGTTGTTATCAGAGAAGCATGAAAGTGAGTTCCACTAAAATTCTTATAGAGTATGGAGAAGACTACAATCAGCTTAAGGGTACATTCTTCGCTTGCGTTATGATAGTCAAGCTTAGAAATTATGTTACAGTTTAAATATGGGGCTAATGGGGCTATATATATATGTTTTGATAGGATACAGATCTGTCTGCGGATGATTATTTACGCTCTCACACCCTGACTGAGCAAACTGGAAGAATGGTAGACTTTGGAAAAACAGTAGCTGCTCTACCATCTACGCATCGTTCATTTAGTAATGAATTAGAACAATCTTCGCTACTGCCGTGTGGTCACATTGTATATAACTCGCTAAAAGTCTGCCTCCTTGTACCAAGCACTCATAGCTCAGAGATAGAATCGCCGACTGATGTCAATTGGTTGGGTTTTAATCCTGGCTAAAAGCAATCAGATCTCTAATCGTACTGATGAGTTGTGATACAGCGAAACAGATGTGTCTCGCGAATGACTATATATATATATATATTAGTCAGTTGAGCCTCAGTTTTAGGTTGGGAATTGGGTTTGGGTACTCCAGACGAGTCAAGTGTAGAATTGGATGAGAATTTGTAAATAACTCGACTTTGTCTGCTGTGAATGTGAGAACTTCGACTTGATTGAATAGAGGAGAGGATCGAGGGTTTTCCGTTGTTCAACCCCTTCTTGCAGAGCGGTCAGTAATTTTTGTAACCAGAGATGCAGTACCCTGTTACATCCTACCAGCAAACAACAGCTTAGCATAATTTAAAACACGATTACATTTATTACGAGCAGAGACAAAGTGACGCCTATTGGGATCAGATGTGTCACTCTCCTAAAGTGAATCTTGTGGGCAATGGCAGACGAACAAGTAGAAGGAATGACCGAGATTTAAATCGAAATCTTTTATCTGGGATGAAAGCATCAACGCCCGCTTTCATCAAGGAGGAGTCTTTAGAGGCGCAATCTTGAACAGGGAAACTAAAAACTTTGTTTCAAGGGACATCGTATAAAAATACACGTCCCAGTCCGCCCGCTGATAGAAGTCAGATATTTTGCCGGTGGTAGAATAAACGTTTCTAAAGAAAAATAACATTGTATTTAATAGATATACACAGAGACATTTTTTTCTCTAGAGTGAAAAATCGGAAATAATCCCGGTTTTGCACAAATGTTAAAATCATTTGTCTAGTTTTACTCTTGAGTAACGGACGAAAACATTGCTCAGGTATTACACCAGAAAAAAATAATTGAGACACAAGCCCCGTTTTATACTAGCGCCAAAGGAAATACATAGGTCCTGGTTAGACTAGACTTTTCAAAAATCCACAATGCAAAAGAAATTATAAATTATTAAGAAAATACTGTCTAAATGCATTCTAAGCCTTGCAAACTATGCATAATATACAAAACAATAAAACTATTTGTCTCTAGTTCCGTAGCCCATTCTGATCATAAGAGCACGCATAGTAGAAGTAGTGTATCTTGTACAAGATGGCCTGACGCTGTCAATTCTTCTTCATGCTGAATTTCGATTGCAACCTCGGCGTAAAAAAAAAACAGTCTATCTACTGCTATTTAAATCCTAACTGGAGGAAGATGGATTTTATACTTTTTTTCAAGGACATTATCTATTAACCATCAGAGACAATCGCTCCTATCCCCCATTAACATGGATCAAGCTAGTCTCCCTGAAAGCAAAACACTGCGCCTCCTCGACTTAACCCTCACAACAGACCTCAAGTGGAATGACTATATAGAATCCATAGCTAAATCTGCTGATAAAAATGTAGGTTCTCAGTGTAGAGCCAGGAGGTTTTTTTTTTCCGCCAGAAATATTCCTGCACATATATAAATCTACCATCTGCCCTTGCATTGAATACTGCTGCCATATCTGGTCGGGTGTTCCTGCTATCCACCTAGGTGTCCTTAACAAAATCCAACGGAGAATCTGTAATGTGATAGATCCCGACTTGGTAGCTCAGATATAGTCATATTATCACCGGCGAATGTGGCTTCCCTGTGGCTCTTCTACAAATACTTTCACTGCTTCCGCTCAGATGAACTTAGATCACTGGTCCCCACTATGCATAAATTTACTCTATCCACAAGATCAGCAAATAGGTCCAGTGAAACCAATAAACTGTAAACGCAAATTCTACTCCATCAGCTTCTTTGTCATTTCGAGCCGCAGACGTTTAAATCTATAGAGTTTAGGTAAAGAAAGCCGTTTATCAGAACATTTATCATGAAAGGAGTTAAAGTTTTTAGAGAAGTAAGATTATACAAATGTAGATATGCAAAATTTAAAAGGTTTTCAATTTTGTTGATTTATGGTCAGGTGCCCCTGCCGTTCTCCTCAGTGTTCTTGACAAGCTCCAAAGGAGAGTCTGTAATGTGATAGGTACTGATCTGGCGACTCGACTGCAGCCACTTTCCCATCGTCGAAATGTGGCCTCCCTCTGTCTCTTCTATAAATACTTTCATGACTTCTGCTCGGATGAGCTTATGTCACTGATGCCTCCTCAACAGGTGTTTACCCGTGCAACCAGACTGGCAACTGGGTCCCACCCATTCACAGTCAGGTTAGCCAAATGCAGACGACAATTCTACTCCTGCAGCTTCCTCTCTCGCACTTCCCGCCTGTGGAACTCACTCCCGTATTCTTGCTTTCCCGACGGCTACAACCTCCAGAAATTTAAATGCAAAGTCAATACTCATCTACTAACCACTGGGCTCTAGCTCTCTCCCCTCCCCTGTATAACCTTCCCTTTCTCTCCACCTATGTATCTGTCATCGCACCTGCTTTCTCAGCTTTCTATTGTTCCTTTCTAACTAGCTTGTACTCCTCACTCTTTTCTAATTAATCTTTTTACATTTATGTAACCCCCTGCACATCAGTGGCGTTTCTGCCATGCTCGGGGTGAAATGATTAAAAAAAAAAGCAAAAAAAGAGCAGACATTAAACTCATGAACATTTCCTTTTTTTTCTAACCGATACCAAACCGCGTATTTTTTCCGTGTTTCTGCGAGAACAAAACATAACAGTTCATTTTTTTAAGAATTGACAGGGTTTAGCGTACGTGATAAATAACTAGCAAAATTATACATTGTCAAACTTTTGCACCCAGTTAATATTTGTGCATATGTTTTCCATTGTTTTATTAATAATCTCCGAATAAATCTTTTTGACGTCATAAGTTTTCAATTAAAAAAATATATATTTTATGAAACTAACGATAATTGAAATTTTGGTGACCCTGATAACCTTGTTAGACTATCGATCATTTTACTGGCATTTTGAGATTTGATTCATCCTGTTACTTATCGCTTTATCAGTTTCTTCATTGATCCGTTTCATTGCAAGAGTTTCATTTCAAGATCAACTTATTTTCGATTTTTTCCCCTGACTAGACTGTCTCATTCTGATTTCTTTCTCTTTTTCTGTGTCTGGATATTTTAAATCTTTCTTTCTCACTTTCATCGATCATCGTATCCAATCCTTACTTTGCCTGTAATTCATTTCATTACTTGTTGAATTCCATTCATTTATTGTTTTGTTTTAATTCCGATAACAGCTTATTCACTTTTAATGTTCATTTTTATATTTCAATGACTTACTTAATTTCCGTTATATTATTTTAATTTTTTTTCTTACCATTTCTTTTTTTTTTTTTAACCGTATCATCCCGAGCAAGGCGGTAATGCCACTGATGTGCAGTTGGCTACATAAGAGTGAAAAGATTTAGTAGAAGAGAGTGAATAGGAAGACGAACCAGTTAGAAAGGAGAAAGAGAAGGATAGGAATACAGATGTGATGACAGTTGCAAAGGTGGAGAGAAACGAAAGGATATACGGGGTGATGAAAGAACTAGAGTCAAGTGGTTAATAGATGAGTATTGGCATTGCACTTAAATTCCTGGAGGTTATAGCCGTCAGGAAAGCAAGAATATGGAAGCGAGTTCCACAGGCGGGAAGTGCGAGAGAAGAAGCTGCAGGAGTAGAATTGTCTGCATTTGGTTAATCTAACTATGAATGGGTGGGACTCAGTTGCCAATCTGGTTGCACGAGTAAACACCTGTTGAGGAGGCACCAGTGACATAAGTTCGTTGGAGCAGAAGCCATGAAATTATTTATAGAACAGACAAAGGGAGGCCACATCTCGTCGGTGGGGAAGTGGCTGTAGTCGAGCCGCCAAGTTTTTACCTATCAAAGGGAGGCCACGTCTCGTCGGTGGGGAAGTGGCTGTAGTCGAACCGCCAAGTTGGTACCTATCAAAGGCGGGGGCACATCTCATCGGTGGGGAAGTGGCTGTAGTCGGGCCGCCAAGTTGGTACCTATCAAAGGGAGGCCACATCTCGTCGGTGGGGAAGTGGCTGTAGTCGAGCCGCCAAGTTGGTACCTATCAAAGGGAGGCCACATCTCGTCGGTGGGGAAGTGGCTGTAGTCGAACCGCCAAGTTGGTATCTATCACATTACTTAACAGAGCACTTATTTCTAATTTTCTCTCCGTTTATATGACTTTTTCACTGTTATTCTAAACCCTCTTTCTCATATTTACCTCAATAGCCACTTTAAATTCCATTTTATCTTTCACTTGCTTAACCTTAACTGACACGTTAAATTTGCTCCTTTTATCGATTTTATCGCTAGTTACAACTCCCTCTTTGCTCTCATTGGCTGACATTTATAATGCTTTTCCCTAAGATATTTTCTTAGATAATAAAGCGCAAACCATAATCTTATTCTTGACATACTTCATTGCAATAGAGCCTTTTAATCTTGTCCAACTGATAACAAGTTAGATGCACAACATCGAGAAATATTTCTACACTTTATTCTCTGCTGCCGCCATGACAATGCTGTTTACAAGCAAAATGAAACCGACACCTTCTCTTTTAATTACATCTTGTTATTTCAATAGAATTTATTATACACACGGGTTAGATTTAGCGTTGATAAAATCGATATAAAATCTGTAAAACTAATTCTCAAAATCAAAAGACTGTAATATCAATGCTTACGTTTTTGATGGTTAAGTCTTTTTATTATTAAATCTCCAAAGGAAATACTTTCATTGTCGAAAACGCAGTGCTAATTGATAATGGTAAATAACTATAAATAGAAAAGTTTAACACCTGTTCACCTGTAATCGTTTAATATTTTAAAATATCTTAAGGGTGTGAAATGTAAAAAAAGTGCATTTCCACCTCTTCACGCAAGAGAAGGTGTGTCAATATTGGAATGTCAAACCAATGTGACATTCAGAATTCTTTCTAATAATTTCACTACAAGCAAGGCAAGACTGCCACAGATACGCAGTGGGGTGACAGTGTAGTTTTATTCAGGTCGATTAAGAGAGTGAGGCCAAAAAAGCGCAGTGTTGCTCTTTAGGAGACGAGGGTTAAATATTAAATCAAGCAGTTCATTACGTTCGATTATTTTAATTCAATAATAATAATAATAATAATAATAATAATAATAATAATAATTATTATTATTTACAGAAATAGAAGATGTAACCATTCTATGGGATTACACCATCTACACTGACAGAAAAATTGAAGCAAACAGGCCAGACATTATTGTTAAAAACCAGAAGGAGAAAACTTGTCTATTAATTGATATGGCTTGTCCAGCGGATTGTAACATAGCAATCAAGGAATTTGAAAAACTGTCAAAATATAAAGACCTGGAAATTGAAATAGAAAAAATGTGGAAATTGAAAACAAGACTTGTGCCAGTGATAGTAGGTGCACTTGGAATGATAAAAAATGGAACAAAACAACACATTGAAAGAATCCCTGGAAACCCTAGCTTAAGAGATATACAAAAAATTGTCTTATTAAGTACAGCCCACACACTAAGGAAAACTTTATCTATGTAATGCTAGGGATGATAGGGAAGATAGAAAAACATGAAATGGAGTCATAACAACGCGCCACGACCTGCCTTACGTCTCCCCGCAGACTTGGTTGGTAGTGAGACCAAAGCAGAAATCGAATTATGATGAAAAATGACATAATAATAATAATAATATATCCATTTAATCCTACCCCTGGACTAATTTTGAAGAGTAATACAAAACAATGTAGAAAATAGGCCAACATAGCCATATTAAATTTGGTACCTCCATTAAATCGTTAAAATAATAGCATAGTATGAATAAAAAGATCCAAAACTTAGTAAAAACGATTTTTTTTAATCAACATGCTTATAATATTATTAAGAAGAAAGATAAAATTAATTTTTATTTATTTTTAAACTTTTATAATCCCTTCTAACATGTTCGAAATTTTGGCAAAAATTTTTGTTTTGATTTGAGTTAGCGGGTAATGAAAACCTTTCGACTGTTTTGTAGCAGTATGGAAAACGTAATGATTACATCACCCATTTTGTTCCGGTGACAAACACATTAATTTGGAAATTCTCGCAAAAATCAAATGATTGTCGCATTTAATGAAAATTCCAATACTCATTCAGAAATTAAGGAAATTATTTTTGAAATCATTATTTTTTAAAAATCTTTGTAAAAATATTTACAAAAAATAGTTACCTCCTCTACGTAAATCCATGAAATTTTAATAAATTTTAATTTTCTGGAATCTATAATTTTAGTTAAAAGCAGGTCTCATTGGGTAATATAAATACTCTATTTTTTTATTTTAAAATTTTGCAGCAGTATTCGAAAATTTGCTCTGAAGGGTTAAAGAAAATGCAACGAAATTTGATATTATTTTATTTGATAAGCTTTTAATTGCTTGAATAAATGATAAAAATGAAGGACATTACAGTCTGAAGGAAAAATTTCGATCACTAATGAAATTTCAAAAAATTGTTTCTCTTTTTTTTATTATAATAATTTATAAAGTTCTAAAAATATTTTTAAAGTCTTTAAAAGAACTGTTACAGTTAGATATTTTTAGTTAAGAATTGATGATTACATTGCCTATCGAAAATTGAAAAGTTTAATAAAAGTCGTTCACTAATCATATATTTAAAATAATTAAAAATTGTTTTTGTGTGTAAATATGTTCATTTTTATAAAGTACGATGTTTCATAGGGGTCATAACAAATTTTCATACGATTTATATTGATTTTAGAAGTTAACAAGCGTTTTGAATTTTTCCCTTACATGGAAACCACGGAAATCTGCACTTTCATAACATTATTTTAATTTCATTCTTTCTTATTAAATTGTAAAATTATTTTAAAAGAAATTTATATTTTTCAATTTTTATTTATTCAGAAATCATATTTGAATGTCTGGCTATAAAGCTAAACTAATAATTCTATAAAATATATAATTACTGAAAATATTATGATAAATTTTTAATTTTACTATGTAGTTAAAAACCAAAAAAAGAAATTAAAAATTGAAAATATTACGTTTTAAGGTACATGAAATTTTGTCACGTTTATCCGCCATACTTGGCGTTCTTGACAACTTCCTATTGTCATTAAATCATTTGTCACTTCTGATAAGACTGATAAGAGGACTACCGTAGTGGAGAAAAGCTTTTATAAAACACTTCAGACAGTAAGCAATTACTACCTTTCTAAAATCAGATAAAGGTAAGTTTCAATTTAAAGAACTGACTTAAATAACGTGTCAGCGAAGTATATTTTATTTTTCAAGATTTTTGAAACAGATATTTGGCTACTGTTTACTAAATGTGCCGATCAATCAAAAATGGCGGTAAATTTGAATTTTCTTTTTAATCAGAAAAACTTTAGATTACAATCAATATAATTTCGGCTAAAAATACACCAGTTACTTACTTGCTTACTGGGATTACTAAATTTCATCTCTTGGCTTTCAATTAAAGCTAATTTTAATGCTTGAAGATAACTTATTTATTTTTAAAATTTAAATTTAAATAGAGCTATCGAAAATGACTGGAAATACCTATATTAAAATCTTTTTGTCAAGAATTCCAACACCATTCAGTTAGTTAAGTGTCATACGTAATACACGCTTTCGTGATCCTGTTTCGAAAGAGACATGGCTGATTGGAGAGAAGATTTTCTCGCAGTCAACTGCCATTACTTTCTGTGGTAGACTGGTTCCCAACCAAAGCTATTGGGTTGTACACTATTCTTTCCTTCTTCTATGTGCCCTGTCCCTTAGGGACGTAGGCTATCATGGCTTTCCACGTTTCCCTATCCCTGGTGGCTCTAATCACGCCTTCTCCTGTTACACCATGCAACACTCGTTCCGTCATCCACATGATTATGTCTTTCAAATATGTTATCCGTTCCGCCTCTTTTGCTGTTGCAGCCACCGTGTCTTCTGTTGCTCGCACGCTAGCTCGCCCACAGAACCGATAATCGTGCCCCCGCGTTCTATGTCCGTCTCACGTGGTGGAAGCTGGGATGTCGAACAGCTGGTGTTGTCCGTCTTCCGTTGTTTGCTGGTCGTAACGTTTCGCCGACGCCGCTGACGCCGCCGACGCCGTCGCCGCCGCCTACGTGGCAGCCGCGTCGTTCGTTGTTTCTCGTGCGCTGGCCTGCCGCCGATAATCATCCCCGCGTTCTGTCCGTCTCACGCAGTGGAAACTGGTTGTCTGACGATTAGCAGGGTAGTGTCATCCGTCTTCCGTTGTTTGCAGGCGGTAACGGTATAAGTATGAAAATACTTCTTTTAGACATTTTCTTGCGGTTTTTGTTCTATGTGCTGCTACTGTCCTTCAACTTCTCGACAATATCCTATTTTATGCGACCCTTAGCTTTTTTTCCCCTTTTGCTAACGTCCTATCTCTCATCCATTCACACAAGCTCGTCAAGTAAATGGCTTGCTATCTTCTATCTCTGCTATCTCAATATACCCCGTGAGCGTTAAATCTTAAAAGCCGTCCTTCCTCGCTGTTTCCACTAAATTTCAGCTTTTCTTTTCCTGATTCTGAGCATAAATATTCTTTCTGTTGCCATTTTAAGACTTCCTTGATGTTTATTAGCTCCCTCCAGAGATAAAAAATAAAATTTTACAATATTTGAGATTTCCCTACTTTTTTTTTTTTTTTAAATCATCTCCCACCAAGCAAGGCATTCCACTGCCACTATTGCGCATGGGGCTACATAGGGGAAGGTAAAGAGAAGGAGTGGTTAGACATAGGGAATGTCAGGAGGAAGGTGACAAATGAGTAAGGATAGCGAGGATGAGGGTTGGGCAGATGGGAAGAGTGTTTGATAGAATGGGAGCAGGTTAGTGTGTTAGGAGGTGTCTATTGACCTTACATTTAAACTGTTACAAAATTACTGCAAGAAATAATGTGATAAAATATCTTATGTCAGTAATTTTTAAATTATAGCCTAACCTGATAAATCCGTCTGTCAAGCACAATTTACAAGATAAATGCTGAAATTTGTTAAGGCTAACACGATAACTAGGCGTATATTAAGGTGAATTTGTAAAATATGTATTATAATAGATTAAGAATAGAAAATGGTTAAGAATAGAAAATTAGTTTAAAAACATGTGTTTCGTTTAACAAAAGTGAAAAGAAAAGGAATAAATAAATAAATAAACGCTTTTTTTATAAGCAAATTTAAAATATTTAACTAAGTGATTTGATGTGATAAAAGATAAAGTTTAGGAAATAGATTTTTGAGTGACCAGGTTAAAAACTGTCTTTACTGTATCTTGACCACACATTAAGAAAATAAAGAAAAGATAATAGAATTTTCCCTTTCTCCAGGCAATAAAAACGCCTGTTTACGGGTAATGTATCAGGGATATAAAAAAACATCAGTCGGCCTTCACACGAAGCTTTATTAAGATAAAAAGATAAAAAATCCTGGAAAATACTAAGGCTAAGTGCAGACGGGGTGTCTGCGAGATGTTTACACATCAAAAGAGGGAAAATTTAAGTACATGGAAATTTTGGACTTACAGTCGCCAATGCTTATCGCCCGGTGGTCTAGGAATTTCCGATTATTTCAATATAAATACAAGTGATTTTTCCGAGTTAGTTCAACCGAGAGTTCCGTTCAGCCGGGCGTGTGCTTGAAGTAGGGAAAACTTCGTTCGTCCGAGTCGGTCGGTTCGGCATTTGATCTCCATTAATTTGAGTTAGAGCTGAGTGTCACATCGCCTGCCCCAACTGCAAGATTACCTCTAAACGAAATAAAGCATCGATTTAACTCATCCAAGTTGGGGAATTTCGTTCCTTATAGTTTATCTTGTACCCCCCAGCTTGAGACTCCGACTTTTTCAACCAACCCCCGGAAACTTCACAGCGTGAAGAATGGCCGCCGGAGAAATTGTTCGGACCTCCACTGGGGTGTTACATAATTTTCAAAAAGAATTATTGTAAATTTCTGCTTCAATTTTTAAAATTATGTTTACAACAGCTATTTTTATTTAAATCGTTCATGTCTTAACAATATTCTCTTTGCTGTACCTAAACCAGCTCCCCAAACGATGCTTATTAAAATTCACAGGAAGTGATTCGATTCTGGAGTTTGCTTATAGATTTTATCGTTCAATATAAATAAGTATTCAAAGAATCAAGGTTTTCATATATTGTTAGTCAGTTTCATTCTGCAAACAGCTTCCGGTGTACAATTAATAAGGCAAACTGAATATTATTTCCGACGAAATGATGCAAACAATAGAAAATTATAATGTCTAACATCACCATCCTTTTCTCATCATTTTCTTGTGAATTTTACATTTGAAAAAATATATATCGAGTGAAAATTTTACAAGGTGGGAGAATCTATTATACACAGAATTGGGAGTTAATTTTCAACCAGCTTGTAGAATGGATAACTCGAAGCGTTTCAGAAGATTTAATAAGCCGCTACTAGTCTTCATAAAACCAAGACATTTATCAGAAACGAATTTTAGAAGATACTATTCATATTATCAAAACGTTGTAAAATCGGTTACTGATTTGCACAGAGTTATGAGACTCAGCTGTTATTTGCAATTGCCAACATTGAAAATTGGCATTAATATCTGCATATCTTTTGAATTTTAAAATATTTTCAAATATGTGCTTGGAAGGGGAGCTTTTCTTAGGAACTCACACAATAACATCGGAGGTAATTATCTTAAATGGACAATAAATGGTTGTATACTTTTACAATTTTTATCTATTTTTAAAATATATAATCGTTCTTTATTAACAAGGAATATTTTTGAAACAGAAAACATTTATTTCGGGGTTGTAACACCTACCAAGGTTCCTGGTATGGGCAAAAATATAATATATAATATATATCTACAATATATAATATATAATTTATATATATTATTTATAATAATTAATGATAATATATGATAATTTATGTATGATATAATATATATATATATATATATATATATATATATAAAAATTAATCTATAATAGAATACATATATATATTATATTTATATAATATACATAAATAATAAACAGCATAATAATATACATCATTTATATAAATTATAATACCATATATAACATATATAATAATTTATAGAAATATATATTTTTTAATCTTATCACCCTGAGCAAGGCGGTAATGCCACTGATGTGAATGGGGCTATATAAGAGTAAAAAGATTAAGTAGAAGAGAGTGAAGAGGAAGACGAACCAGTTAGAAAGGAGCAATAGAAGGATGCGAATACAGGTGTGATGACAGTTGCAAAGGTGGAGAGAAACGAAAGTATATACGTGTTGGTGAAAGAACTAGAGCCAAGTGGTTAATAGATGAGTATTGACATTGCATTTAAATTCCTGGAGGTTGTAGCCAAGAAAATGGAAGCGAGTTCCACAGGTAGGAAGTGCGAGAGAAAAAGCTGCAGGAGTAGAATTGTCGTCTCCATTTGGTTAATCTAACTGTGAATGGGTGGAATATATAATATATAATAATAATTTATATGTAATAATTTATAATAGTATATAATAATTTGGACATATTAACTTATAATCTAAAATCTCCTACAGAGCAATACACTGCGCCTCATAAATCAGTTCAAATGGAATGACTACATTTAATCCCTAGTTTCATCTATTGCTAGGAAGATGTCCGGCCAGGAATTTTTTTTTCGTCAGAATCCATTTTGCACATTTATAAATCTACCATTTATCCGTACATTGAATACTGTTTCTATATCTGGTCAGGTGCTCTTACCATTCATCTTGAGGTTCACGACAAAATCCAAAGAAGGATCTGCAATATAATTGATGCTGACTTAGTTGCCTGTTTTAAGTCACTTTCTCACCGACGTGATGTGGCTTCCCTCTGTCTTTACTATTTGTATTTTCATGGCAATTGCTCTAACGAGCTTTTTGTCTCTGGTACCCTGACCACATGTATTTACTCGTTCTACTAGATTGGCATCAAGGTCCCACCATTTTACACTCGAAATAGTAAAACATAACCGCCTCTTCTACTCTAACAGTATCTTTTTTCGCACTTCCCGCTTGTGTAACTAACTTCAATTTGCTTGCTTCTGTAATAATTACAATCTTCAAAAATTTAAATGCGACGTCAATGACTATCGTTTATCTACTTGATTCCGGTTCATCTTTTGTCTTTTCTTCGACATCCCCTGTTTTTTTCTCTCACTGTAACCCCTTATGTACAGTGGAATTCCTGCCTTGCTTTGAATGAAATCATTAAAAAATGTATAAACGAAAAAAATCAATTAATTTTTCCTGTTAAAATATTCCATCGGTATGCGTTTTCAGTATTCTTAATAATTTTATGATCAACGACGACATTTTGAATTTCAATTAGAACTGCGTAAAAAAATGCTCTTTCATGCAAATCAGCATAATCACTGGCTGATTAGCCAATGACGAGGCAGTTATTTCATGGATGTCGGTATCTAAACATGATCATAAAGATGGTAAAGGAAGCTATTTTAAGTGAATTTAATTGCAGAATTAGTGCCACATAGGCAGGTCTAACTATTTAACAAAACTGCTAATGTAAGATTTTCAAGCACAAAAGATTTATAGAGAATGGCTAGAAAAAAGAAAAAAGAAAAAAAACTAGTCAACGAGATTTATGTTGGGGGTAGTACCATGTTAATGAAAGAGGTAATATGAGAATTGACAAACCAGTTCCAGTGAATAAAAAACCCAAAATATCTAAACTGAGTACTCTTTACAATGGAAGTTTGCTGAAAAGTATATCTGAACACAGAACAAGTTTTATCCTGAAGAAGCACGTTTACTGTAGCAAAATTATTTAAAGACTAGCAGTATAGCCCGGCGTTGCTCGGGTGTAATGAAAGCTATAAAACTAATCCATGATCCTGGAGCTCAGACTCTTTGGACGTTGGCACAAAAGACTCAAAAGCAATAGTTGTTTCCAGTTAAAGTGAAACCGCAGACTGAAAGAAAAATGAATGGATGTAAGTCAAATTTTGATTTCCTTGTATCGATATCAAATAAGTTTTTTTCGTCGTAAACTGAATTCTGAGGGCTAAATAAGTCCTCTGAGTAAATGGTATCATGGCTGAGACTAAGAACTACAATTATATCTACTTAGAGCCAAACCCGAAGCAAAAACTAAAATAAAAGGGCTGATAAAAATACAGACATACAGGCAGATAAACAGACACACACACACATCTTACCTTATATATATATATATATATATATATATATATATTATCGAATTTCTGCACTATTGTAAGAACTGCAACCTTGAAACTGCTGAATATCGTTTCTTATGTCTTTGTCTATGAGTGCATCAAATTTGATTAAAATCGGACCACTCCTTCTATAACTCGATTTTTTCGATTATCGATTTTCAATGTTTATCGAGAGTACCTCGACACAAAACCTAGCTAATAACAATCGCAGACGCTTATAGTATAACTGTGTAAATTTTCACGAAAATCGGTTCAGCCGTTTCGGAGTCTATAGGTAACGGACACACACACACACACACAGACAAAGTTCCATTAATAAATAAGTTTAGATATAGTGATTAGACAAACGACTGTGAATAAACATTATTTATTTTGATCAGTTTCATTTTATGCTGTCATATTTGGATGATAGGGCCAGCTTCTGATGCAAATATTTAAGTTTGGATCCATCCTACCTAGTGTCAACGACTAAAGCAGCTGATAACAATGTAATGATATGAAAAATATTTCTTTAGTACAGATCGGAGCATTTGACGTCAATTAAACGTTTAAATATAGAAACCTACCCAAGTATTCGTTTTGAAACATTTGCATCAATTTATAACGAACTGAACCCTTGAACAGACTGTCACTTCCAACAGGTCATCACACTGTTTACAAATAAAAAAAAAAGAAAAAGTTAATGATGTAACCCTATTTTCATATGTCTGGTTTTAATTTTAGGTGAGTTTCAAGATGAGAAGAGAATTCCCTTAAATAGAGAATACTAGCAGTATAACCCGGCGTTGCACGTGTGCAATGAAAGGTTTAAAACTAATCCATGGTCCTGGAGCTCAGACTATTTAGACGTTGGCACGAAAGATTAAAAAGCAATAGTTGTTTCCAGTTAAAGCGAAACCGTAGACTGAATGAAAAATGAATGGATGTAAGTCAAATTTTGATTTCCCGGTATCGATATCAAATAAGTTTTTTTCGTCGTAAAATGAATTTTGAAGGCTAAATAAGTCCTCTGAATAAATGGTATCATGGCTGAGACTAAGAACTACAATTATACCTACTTAGAGCCAAACCCGAAGCAAAAACTAAAATAAAAAGGCTGAAAAACTGATTTTGATCAGACCCGGTATCTTGCTTTTATATATATAAAGATATTATCGATTTTCTGCACTATTGTAAGAACTGCAACCTTGAAACTTCTGAATAGCGTTTCTTATGTCTTTGCCAATGAGTGTATCAAATTTGATTAAAATCGGACCACTTCTTCTATAACCCGATTTTTTCGATTATCGATGTTCGATATTTATCGGGTGTACCTCGACACAAAACCTAGCCAAGAACACTCGCAGATGCTTATAGTACAATTGTGTAAATTTTCAAGGAAATTGGTTCAGCCGTTTCAGAATGTATAGGTAACGGATACACAGACACACACACAGACACACACACAGACAAAGTTCTATTTATAAATAATTTTAGATTAGATTAGATAATTATGTTTGTCTGGTAAAGTAGCCGAAATGTTAACATGTGGAAATTACAGATACACGGATTCACTGGGTGCAAATCCTTTTGTTGAGAGAAGTAAGAGAATTGATTAAAGTTAATTACCTAATACTAGTCAAAATATTCCTGAACTAGTTTTGACGATATGTGACACAAATACGGCCTAGAGAATTTTCTGTGCACTGATTACCTAGACAGCTGGGAAGAATAGACAGACGATGACAGAGAGTGGGTTTTCCTCTTCAGAACAGAGTCGAAACTATTCCATGAAGAACTGACGTGGTTCTGAAAAAATGCATTACGGCCATATCACTTGAAAACACCGGTTCTCATACGATCATCTGAGCCTGGTCAGTATATAGATGGGCGGCCGCTTTAGCACAGCAGGTGCCGCAAGCATGGATGTGCAGGTGGTGTAAGTGATAATGGCTTGGATTCGGAGATTGGAGTTCCAATCTAACTTATTATGGTATGAATCCACCTCTTCTCCCCCAGACTTTGAATAAATTACTATTTCCAAACGATTCTTACAATCTTAGAATATTTCTTCTGGTTTCAAATAAACTTGATATTTCATAAAAATCTAATCAATCAATCTGAAATAAAAATAGGATCCAACACTGTATTAGAAGAATATATCTAATAAAGTGTCTCGTAAGTGTAAAAGGAATAAATTGTTATAAGAGGTTAGCCCAATAGGATTTTGTATATTGCTTTTATATCGAGACAAATGACTTCAGTCAGTTAAGTACCATACGCTTAGGGGATCATATCTCGAAAGTGGTATGACTGATTGGGCAGAATATTATCCCGTAGTAGGTTGCCATTACTTTCTGCTGTAGACTGGTTGCAAGCCAAGGGTATAGAACCCAATATGACTTGTTATATAACCCATAACTGGAGAGAAAAGACTGATTAATACCTTTCCCAAGGGTATTTGCGCGTAAGTGAATGCAACGAATTCAACTGGTATTCGAACTCGGTTCAACCCGATATCCACTGCACCACAACGCGCATGTTAACTTATGAAGACCTTGGAGAACCTGATACTGACAGGCCAGATAGAATGAAAAAGAGACAGAGGAAGGCAGCGGATAACATATTTGCAGGGCCTGATCAGGTGGATGATATTAAGTAGATATATAGCAGTAAGTAGATATTTACTCTTCTCCCCCATTTGAGAGAGATGTGACACAAGGTCTTTTTTAATGTGGGGAACCTGAGCGCGTACGCCCAGGTACTGATCAAAACATTACCTATCCACCGCAGTGAATAGGTTCAAAACCGGTCTAAACTGGTCTTAAAACTGGTCTTAATTTGGTCATTCCGGACCCCAGCCCGAAGGCCGGGTAAGTATATGTTGTCTTTGAAGAAAAAAAATTGACACAAAAAATAAAGTTTATCTGAGGTCACTCATTAGAATTCTACCTATATATAACATTTTGTGACTTTTGTTAATCTGTCCGTCCGTCACACTTTCTGAAGGAGTCATAGATTGACAGATCGAAAATAAATTTTGGGGTGGGAAGTGCACACAGGTAAGTGGGTACAAAGTACTTCTTCTTCTATGTGTCCTGTCCCTTCAGGACGTAGGCAATCAGGGTTCTCCACGTCTCCGTATCCCTTGTGGCTCTTAGTATGTTTGCTCCTGTTACACCTCGCAACCTCCGTTCCGTCATCCACCTGATCAGGCCCTGCACATATATTATCCGCTGCCTTCCTCAGTCTCTTTTTCATTCTATCTGGCCTGTCAGTATCAGGTTCTCTAAGCTCCCCTTCCTCATTGCATGTCCCAAGAACTTCAGTTGTCTCTTCCTGGTGCTCAGTATTAATTTCCTTTTTGTTGCCATTCTTTCCAACACCTCATCGTTGCTTACATGCTCAGTCCACGATATTCGCAACATCCTACTGTAGAACCACATTTCCGCTGCTTCAAGTTTTGTCCTCATTTTCGATGATATTGTCCAGTATTCATTGCCGTATTGAAGAACCGAGATCATATAGCAATCCAGCACTCTTTTCTTCGGGTGCGTAAATTAGTACAATAAATATTCATTAAATAAAGCAAAATTCTTATTTTAATTTTCCTAGGTGTTGATAAATATGAAAAAAATGAATCAATCCTTCAAGCTATATCTTGTATGGTTACAACCTTATCATTTACATTGGTTTTTAGCCAACTAAGACTTCTGATGACAAAGACAGGGCTGAACCAAAGTAACCTTGGCATGTTTTAGCAATTTTTCAGTGTCAGTATGTAAGTATGTAATAATTCTTTGTTTTTTCTTATCTAAATTCCTGGGTATCTAAGACACCGACATGCTAAATGAATTTTAAGGATTAGCGAACAAATGATGGTGGGATTTCTTTCGTTATCGTTGTGACAGTAAATATTTTAGTAGGCAGTAAGCTGAAGAAGGAAAAGTAAATATCGATCACAAATTCTGCCTTACATAATTCTTCTCTGCCCCCAAAAGTCAGCTGCTTAGTTAATATTTTTCCTCATCAGCATGGCTGGCACTCACTTCCAGGCGAATAAATCATTGTGCCTTCGCGGACGCGTTCGTAGTTAGTATTGTAAAGGGGTTGTTTGGATGCATAAATTCCATGCGGGAATAATATATAGTTTTAAGAGGTGCTACATTGAGAGCCGAAGTCAAATTTGCAGGGCCAAGCTTGCATTACAGAAGCTGAGTATTAAGAAACAGGAAAATATTGCCAGAAACAAAGAAGAGTGTATTGGATTGCTATATGATGCCTGTCCTTTAATATAGCAGTGAATGCAGGACAACCTCCTCAAAGATGGCGACTTGAAGCAACCGAAATGCGGTTCTACAGAAGAATAATGAGGATACTATAGTCCGAACATGTGAACAACGATGATATTTTGAAAAGAATTAAAACGAAAATTAAACTGATACTTACAATCAAGAAAAGACAGCTGAAGTTCCTGGGACATTTTATGAGGAACGGGGGCTTGCAGAATATGATACTCACAGGTCAGATAGAGGGATAGAGAGACAGGGGAAAGCAGCGCGTAACATACTTGTAGGGCTTTAAAATTACCCAATATCAGACGCAAAGGTCTGTTTAATGTCTGAACATAATCATATGGCCTAAAGTTTGCTTTCAAACATCAGTGAAGTCAACTCTGTGGCTGAGATACGTAGATGACACATTCATATTCTAGACACACAGTGTAGGAATTGTTTATATAAAAAAGTTTATTCTTTCTAATGATTATACACGATAAATAATTAAGTACAGCCATTTTTAAGATCGAATAAAAAATAATTCAGAATATTTACTGGGAGTAAAACACCCGTGCATGGATAGAGAATGAATTCAGCAAGTCCCCAAAAATAAACATAGACCTAAGACAAGGATGCCTCTACTCACCGGATGTATACAAACTTCACAGAGGTAATCATAAGAGAACTACAAATCCGAGTAGGATTTAATATTGACGGATACAATATTAACAACAAAGATACGAAAATTACACTGAGTTGGTAGACATAAAATGGCAGGTCTTAAACAAGGTTGTATACGAAGGCAGGAAGTCAGAATAAATACTCAAGCATAAGAAATTTGTTTGTTTGAGTTCTATTTGACGGCATATGTGGGTTATTTAATGCCAAAAAGTGGAGGTTTTAGGGGTTTTTTTTTTTAATTTTTTTAATGTTCCGTTATAGTGAGAAGGTTGATTTAGTCAGATTTTAATGAAATTTTTTTGTTTTTATTCTATTTTATTTTTAGAAAACTGAAAATGTCTTCTAGTTTTACATTTAAAAATGTTTTGCGAAGAATAATTTTTGTTCCTTCAAAAATGTGATATGGTAAAAAAAAATTCTTCAAAAATGTATTGTTGGTAATATTTTTCCTTCAAAGATGTATATTTTTATATAAAAGTCTACTTCTATGTATATATTTATATAAACGTGTATCTTTATACTTTCATAGTGATTTGACTACAGTTTGGGGGTTAATTATTTGCCCATAGCTGTGACCCTAACAAGTGCTATCACTCTGGCTCAGGATGGACCTGGGAACTACAAAAATTAAAATGGTGGTTCCATGCACCCCACAACCTCCAAATCAGCGGCCTTACTGCCGGATGCAGTTTACCGTCATGATCAAGGACCCAAGCGTAAAAAGAAAGACCAGTCCAAGATACGATGTAAGTAGTTGACATCATATAATTACAGAAGTGTATCTTGAAAATGTTTGAATAGACGGCGAAGAATGTGACAGAAATTGGAAGGCACCTCCAAAAGCGCAAGTTAGAAATTCCAAAATCTTTATAGAGTATCAAGAAATAAGAACATTTCCGTAGAAAGAAAGAAATAGTGCCATCGTGCTTATTTTCATGACGGAATACTATATTGTTTTTTTTTTCAATAGCCGGAAACATAATAGTAGTAGCCTCGCAGTCGTTTACAGTCATTCGTAACATTCGAAACGTTATGCTCTCTCTGCTGTATCATGTCATCAAGGTTGGAGGTTTTGTGTGCATTTTTTTTAATCATTTCACCCCAAACAAGGCATTCCACTGCCGCTATTGCGCATGGGGCTACATAGGGGAAGGTAAAGAGAAGGAGTGGTTAGACATAGGGAATGTCATGAGGAAGGTGACAGATGAGTAAGGATACCGAGGATGAGGGTTGGGCAGATGGGAAGAGTGTTTGATAGAATGGGAGCAGGTTAGTGTGTTAGGAGGTGTCTATTGACCTTACATTTAAACTCCTGGAGATTGTAGCCGTCGGGGAAGCAATCGTGTGGAAGGGAATTCCACAGTCGGGAAGTGCGAGGAAAGAAACTGTTGGAGTAGAAGTTGCGGTTGCATTTTATCGGTTTCACTGTAAAAGGGTGGGATCTAGTTGCTAATCTAGTATCTCAGTGAAGGTGCTTATTTAGTATATAAACAAGGGGGACAGAAGAGGCATACATAAGAACGAGTCTCTTTAATGTTGACTATATTAAAAAGTTAAGTTGGTTTTCCTTTTTTATTTAGAAAGGATTAATGGTAAGTAAGGGGACGAACAGGTAAAGATGGTTGAATTTATATCAGACTTGCGATGTCTAATCACTACTTAATGTAGAGGGCTGCTGAAAACACGTTCGAACCTTCTCGTCGAAAAGTAGAAAGATAGAGATTTTCTTCTTTCGAGAAGTGGGGTCATAAAATCGTACATCTGACCAGAATCACTTGCAGGTTTCTTTATATAATGTATCATAAGGAAAATAATTACCTTTTTTATTTATTAGTCTTTATTTATTGGTTTTATTTAACTTTTCAACAGATACAAATCAAGATAAGTGAAGACTGTCTGTGCTGTGTCTGGTGGTTCCATGCACCTCACAACCTCCATTTACGGTAAGACACAAGCAGATTGTTTCATACCCAAATCATATCACGAGA